>JAPMOR010001312.1:0-35643 GCA_026543865.1 Argiope aurantia
GGAAGAATTTTTCAGAGGCTGTATTTTATTTATGTTCAGAAGATTGTGATGTAACTGTTTATTTTGAAATCAGTTAATTACTCGTGTCTTCAATTCCAACAATGGTTCATTTTCAAGTATTTTTAAAATCTTCTTAAACAACTTATTTCGTTGAATGTACAGATTTATTCATTGTATTATCAGAAATAAACTTACTATCTAACGCGATACGATATCTAATTACACTTTAAACCTCAGGTTGTAAGTGTAATTAGATATGGTTAGATCGTTGATTATATTTGGCCATATATGGCCAAATATTGTGAATTTGAACTTGCTTTATTTTGTGTAATGTCCCATTTTAAAGCTACTAAAAAGATTTTAGGATTTTCTTCATATTTTTAAATGTGGTCAGTTTACTTGTTATATATATCTGAGCCGAACCATCTCTTAATTTACACACAACATCAGTGAGGCCTCTAGAAATGACTCTGCATAAAGAAACTTTAACGTTCAGAATGCTAAACTTGTCTTTCTAAAAATATGATTCATCTTTAAGAAAAAGGCAGATCTAATAGGGAAAAAGATACTCTTAAGCAAATCTTCCACCAAACTCTTATTATATCCATTAAAAGCTTATAGCATTTAAATTCACAAAGAGGACTAAATTACGATTGTTTGAATTTTATATAAAGCTAACATAGGAAAACCAGATTTATTAGATATTTCGAAAGAATAAATAAATATATTTTATTTTTAAAATTTTTTAAAATATGGAATAATTTTTAAAAAGATTTTAAATATGATTTAATTGAATGGAAATTATAATTTATGATAAGGAATTTTAGCTGAAATATCGCTTGTTATGATAAGAAGAAAAATATTAAAGAATCATCAAGTTGTCTATATTTTTAAATTTTTTATTTAGAAAGTTGTCTATAGAAATAATTGATTACTTTAGATATAAATGAGAGACCATTTTAAATTTTCACTAAATAATTAATCTCAAAATGCAGTATTTAAAAAATGGAAAGATATCAAAAATCCAAACAGATTTATTCAAATGATAAGTAATTTATCTTCCTAATATATAGCAGAAGAAAATTCTGAATTATTTATAATTCTACTTAAAATATTTGCTATTTAATAGTTTTTTTTGAGATATGAAAGTATTGAGAACCACGATCGATTGTAAACCGTGCAAAGTTTAATGTAATTTTTTCCTATTTTCTCATCTACTCTCCAATAAAGATCTTAGCCCCATATAAAATTGTGGATCTCGGACGAAGCCGCGAATACCATGCATGGCATCAGCTAACATTAATTAGGAATTATAGATCTTAATGAGAATCAAACATTTGTAACTGAATCTATCAGGCCAATATTTATTTTAAATATCTTTTTTTAAGATCTACAGAAGTCAAAATTGAATTGCAGATATAGTTGCAGTCACAAGACCATGTACCAAATTTATTTATTTCAAACTTTCAGTTTACAGTTATTGTATTTAAATGCATATGGAACTAAAAACCAAAAGATGGTTAATCTATTGAAAGATTTGTCTAAAATTTTGCAGAAAAAATTGCATTTTAAATCCAAAATCTGAGTACACAATTTATATAGTCATTTATTTTTGGAAATTACGAGTTCACTTGCATATTAAATTCACTGTTTCATCAATACTTGCTCTATTATTATCACTGCCCTATCTCTTGCGTAGATAACCGTCCGATAGATAGTTTTCCTTTGAATAGATGTGGTTCAAAATTTGATCGAAACCTGCAAGTTTGTTCTAATGCCTATGTACAGAATTTCATTCGTCTAGTACAAAGTCATTTTGAGTTATGTTGACAGAAAGGCATAATGTCAAAAATGTGGCTTTCGGACCCAACGAGGCTTGAAACGTGGAGATTCGTCAGCATCTAAAGCTCAAATTTTTTGATGATTACAATAGTTTTTCTGCATGCTTTGAATACGAAAAATTAAAAATGAAGAATTCGATTTAAAACCTTTATCACGGATCACTTGAAACTAAAGACTTGCTCTCAGAGCTTGAATCTCGCCCAAAAAATGGGTCATCAAAATCCGAAAATTCCAAAAAATTGGGATTTTGAAATGCAAGAATACATAATAATAATAAAAAAAAATAAATAATTAAGAAAGCCTTATAAATAAAATTAATAATCAAGTTTTAAAAAATAGAGAAAATCAACAACATTCAAGTGAAAATATGAGAAACTAGAATTAAATATAGAATTGGTAAAACATCAACATTTAAGAAATTTAAACATAATCCTTGATAAACAAAAAACAAACTATAAAATGAATGCATTTAAACTATACTTATAAATTATAATTAAGAATCCTCTAAAGGGATTTATACAAAAATTACATAAAGAATATCTTACCTTTCAACATAGGTGAATTTAACAATTTGAAGCTTCCCGCGTTTAGGTTGAAACGCCCACAAATGTTTGTCAAACACATCATGAACCTGCAATTAAGTTTGAAAAAATATCAGCGCCATCTATTGAGTTAAAAGAAAATCGAAAAAGAATAAAAGTAAAGGGAAGAAAAATGGAAAGCACAATTTTAGTCAGTAAAATTTTGTTAAAATGTAAATAAATCTTTTTTTTTATGAATTCTTTTACATTAAAATAGTTTTTAGGAAATTCGTTAAAATACATAATTCTTAAGAAGATTGTTAATTGTCTCAATAATAGAGATTATTTTTTTTAAATTAAGTTAAATTACAAGAAAGCTAAGTTTTTGAATATTTCAGAATTTGGATCAAAATAGAAATTGATTAGTATAATTACTTTGAAATCAAACTCATATCTATAAATACCAACACAAGCTTTTCCGTTAGAAATTTCTATTTTCATATCCGAATAGTTATTTTCAGTGGCTTTCATAAGTCCGATGTAATTTTTATTCTTTTCAATAGCAATTAATTAAGAAATTATAACTATCTATGTTGAAAAAAAGTAAATCAACCATGTGTTTGAAAATATGTATTAGAATTATTATTACTTTTCTGACATAGAAATGTAGGAAAATGTTAAGCAAGGTATTTGAGAAGATAGTCACCATTGGAATTCCTTTCCACTTGTTTATAAAAATTGTTTCCAATAGATAGAAAATTTTCTGAAATATTAAATTTACATCTTTCAAACCACTTAGTTTCAGTAATAATATTTCTATTTAAATATCCGCCATACATTATATTATAAATATCTATTAATATTTTATAATAAATTAGTATAGAAGTTTTCAAAGTAATATGTATTAAGTTTATTGACATCGTACTATTTGAGAAATTCGAAAGTTTTTTGTAGCTATTAATTTTAAAGTTATTCTCATTTTTAATTTTATTCAGAATAATTTATAAATAATTAACAAAATGTTTTTCAACGAAGTAATTGTAACACTCAATGCTCAAGTATCAGAATTATAAGTAGTAATTATAACTTTCAATGCTCATCTATGAAATGCTTTCTTGGCAGTTGTCTTACCCGACGTTTAGTGTGAGGAAGTGTCCCATCCTGCATTATCTTGAAAACATGCAGGCTAAAAAGTTGTGGCATTTTAAAATCTTTCAGACTGAAAATATTTTTTCTTCTCATTTTCCAGAATTCGACAATTACGGGTATATTGCCCTTTGAGGAAAAAACTGAGATTTTTCAATCGATAGAATGTTTCATAGTCCAGTTACGGCAACCAACTTTGTGGCAAAACTGAGGTTTTCAATCCAGAGAATGTTTCATAGTCCATTGACGGTAACCACCATTCCATTGGGGATTAGTTTAGTCATATTAACGTCCCGTTTTAAAGCAACACTGGGTCTATATTGGAACGAACCTGGTAATTTTGAATCGCGGTCAAATCACGAGGACGATACCTGAGCAAGCACCTTCCCTCTCCAAACTTGCACACCACACCAGCGGGAGGACGTTTGGACCCGACAGATTTAAAGTGCACCAGACCCGTTTTCACAATGGTTATATGGTTGAATTGGGTCTCGGAACATGAAGCCTATGCTTTTCCGAAGCTGAGATCTTACTACCAGACAATCACAGCCCATGAATTCCAAGCTTGGGGATCGAACTTTTGTCAACTGGTTGGCAGTTTGACCCTCGAACCACTAGGCAACATAAGAGGCAAATTATGAAGGTGAGGATTTGTTGTTAGCTCTTTTAAACACTACACCCAAACCACCACACCATTTAGGAATTCCAGCACAAAAGTTTTATGAGCCATTGACTCTTCAAATGCAAAATACGACATAAATTGTTTCCTATACTAACAGCTACGTTTATCATGCTGGCCCCATATTTTCATTTATATATTGAAGGAGTTTTTAGCACAAAATTACATTTACATCGCCAATGAATTATCCCAAATGAGTAATGATAGGTACTTTTTACTAATGGCATAATATTAATAAAATGGCTAATGATTATCATTATATATGATGATATTTGTGATATTGCGGTTTTTTTCCTAATTTCACGATAAATTCTATAAATTAATATATTTGCAATGAGAATGATTCAGAAAAGTTCTGAAAATGCTTTAATTGTGAATTAATAATATGTTGTTGTTACTTATCCCTCTTGGATTGTACATCAATTCAAGCGAAGGCAAGAGATCGGGAGAGATGGGTGCAGTAGCTTCTGAGGGTAAATATCTCTAAACACCCGAAGGCAAAAGTCTGACTTTATCTCATATGAAGATGACACTCACAGACTCGCTTGCACAAGCCCTTTTTCTAAAGGGCGGGGTCTCTTTCACACACCTCACAGATATAACACAGAGTAAAAAAGAACAAACATGCCTCAGCAGGACTCGAACCCGGGATGCCCAGATCACGGGGAAGACGTGCCATCCCTAGGCTAGGATACCGGCATTACTAATATAAATAATTTATGCAAAAATAAATATGTTTAGATAACGCATTGCGAAAAGTAAAGATCACGACTTTTTTGGATTAAAAACCGTATGTGTTGACTGATCGCCACACATTACAGGAGGCCTATAATAGCTGAGCCTAAAAATGGATTAATTTATGCGTAATTTATGTAAACACAGTGAGTAATAATTTTGTTTTTGCTTAGATTATTAGAAAATTCATTTTTATACTACAAAATTAAGCTTCGAAGATTACATGGGTGTGAAAAAAAAGAGAAAAAAATATTACTGTGAAACAAACTCTATGTTGCCTTAAAGATTTGCTGACCAAAAACTCGACAAATCAATATTATATGTAAAGATATCAATATTGTATTAAGCTATAAAAATTAAGATTTTACTTGAACCTAGAAAACCGTCTTTCTTTCTTCCCACTAGGCAGCAAAAATCCTAGTGGGAAGAAAGAAAAGCGCCGAAAAGCCTTTATTGCTGAAATCGTGCTTAGTTTCCAGAACACGTCGAATCCTACTTATCCTACTACTACAATATACAATATTGTGCGATATTATATCATTTAATATTCAACAATGTTATACAATATTTCGAATATTGTTTAGTACCATACAATATTGTATCATATATATGTTCTACTAGATTACTTTCTTAAGTAACTCGCCTAGTAACTTTTGCTAAGATAATTTAGATAGCTGAGAAACGAAACAATTCAATTAAGGAAAGAATTTTAATGAATTAAAATATAAATTGTTTTAAAAGTATGGCCATTTTTTTAGTCTAGTTTATTCTGTATATTTTATCTTTGATGATATCTTGAGAATATTTTTAAGACTTTATAAAAGACACTTCTTTAAACGACCATCGTCTCTATTCTTTAGTTTTTTTTAAAAGAAATTAACCATGACGTATGCTTTCTTTCTTTATATATAAAATGAAGATATCGAGTATTTATATAGTTAGCTCAACTCGACTTCAAAAATGTTTACACGTTGCTAGTACAATATCACACTGCCATAAAATATTTGTGCAGAGAAGATAGATGAGTTAGAAACTGTTAAAAATGCAGTTACCGTGGATGGGTTTCTTAATTGTTTTAAATGAGAAATTAAAGATATTTAAACATTCCCAGTTTCACACAGAGTTTGTAATTGGCAGAGAAGTGGGTGTGAATTTATTTCTAATTTCTCCACTCAGTCCTAGATAATCAGACATACATTAGTTTCTGTCCTTGAACAGCTGCAGAAGCTTAGCAGATGGGATTTCAACTAATTTGGAGAAAATTTCATTTACAGAGGCGTTTCACGTCAAACAAAATTACGGGATCAGTCAGAACATGTTAAAGAAGACCACTCATAAGCTTTAACTTATATTTCACAAAGATTCGTATCTTATTATGTCCTGACTGATTATAATTGGATGAGTATAATTTTTTTAGCGAAAGAAGAAGATGAAATAGCAGCTTGATTTGCAAGATCTCTCTTTTTTTCTCCCATTTTCTTTACCATAATGTGATTGTTTTATCCTATATCTATGCTTTAAACAAAAGTTATGTATTATACATTAATACTAATTTGTGTTGAAAAGTATAAAGATTTAAATTGCCGCTAAAGTTTGGAGGATGTGTTTATTTGATTGACTAAAGTTTTAAAAAGAATTTCGATTATAACAAAGAAAATTCAAATATAATATATATTATTTAAAAGATACATAATGTTATCGATATAAAACGGATTGTATCAAATTAAAGTTATTTTGTAATTGTCTGTAATTTTATAAAACGTATGCATAACAAATGATTTTTGTTTGTATAGTATTTATTTTCTAAATCGCTGGTTTAAACTCTGACTATTAAACTTTGTCATTTCGGTCGGGTAACCTGGATAAAGGTGTGACAATATGGGATGATTTATGTTGCAAATGATGTATTGATTGTAAAGTGAGTTATAACCAAGAGTGACTTGCAGTGAGAAATGTTAGATATTCACGTTTGACAATGATAAATTGCTTTAGTTTGTGTTATATTATCAAAATATTAAGGAAATATTATGCATTAAAAACTACCCAAAGAAAGCCAACAACAAGTATTGCTAACTTAGGTTATATCTAATATATATTATCTTAACATACATTTATATGCACGCAAGCATCTAAATACATTGGTTCAAGAGGTTGTCAAATATTCTCAAGCAATCAGTGAAGATGAAAAAGAACCAAACATGGTAATACATATATTAAAACGTATTCCTATTAGCCAAGCATGTAATTCTTTGTTCTTTATCGTAATTTCACTCTTTTTACTGCAATTATTGGCCAATAGTAATTACAGATTTTTATCTCAGCACTTCAACAAAGATCCTAATCAAAGTGGAATCTAAAGCACTAAATTGATTTCAAATATTGAGTGACTTTGGCATTTTAGATACGAAAACACATTTTTTAGTCGAAATTTCTGATCTATCACTTTTTTATATCTTTAGTTTAAATGGAACGCATATGCGTTTGATAAAAATTTATAATTTCAAATAATTATTTATATTCCGGATTCCTATTTTAAATTTTACTTTAAAAAATATCATCATTTCTGAATATCACCAATAAAAAAACTCTGAAAAAACTTAAAGAAAGAAGAATTATTTTTCACTTTCATCGCATTATTAATGAGTGTTCTAGTAATAAAATCTACCTGAAGTTTTAAGACAAGATTATATGTCTAAAGTTCTACAAACTATTTATATTTTTTGAAAAGGGTTTCTTATATTATTCCATGTTTTCTTTTATACAGCAGAAAATATCCTTTTTATTTACATTATACGTTTTTATACCACGTTTTCTTACATATATCTTTTGTATCCCTCAATCAATTCTGAAAAAAAAAAGGATCATATTAAAATGTTAATAATTAAAATCTCTGTATTTCTTTTTAAGTCTTGTACTGCAGCTTTGGTAACTACATATATCTTTATCAAATACGCATGTTTTTGAAACTCGAATTTTGAAAAAAAAAATAGACAAAAGGAAACAAATTTGCAAAGATACAATTTTGCCACGCTTTATAAAATAAATTCTGACACAGATTTTACCGTATTTCTTCTGCAGCATTAAACCTACTTTTAATCTACTGATATATTTGTAGATCTGAAAAGAACAATTAAAAAACAACTGTGATCTTTAAAAAATATTCAAAATAAGTTTTATTCTTTCTGCGTCTGCTTTTCATATAATGAAATAGAATGTTTCCCATAGAAACAAATGTTTTCTAAAGGTTTTGATGCATTTAAGTGACATTTGATGGCATAATTTCACTAAAAAGAAATTACTAAATGAAATATTCGCAGAAAATATATTTTCCCTAGGGCATATATAAAAATGTATTGAAATGATCCTTGTTCTAAGTTGTTTGTTTAATGCCAGTTGACTCTATAACTTCCTTATAAGGTAGATGACAATAATAGAAGAGTTTCAGGAACAGTTATTTAATTATTTTCTAAGTTCCACATTTCACAAGATAAAACAAACACGAACACGAAAATACACGGCACTCACTTAGAATACAATCTAATAATGATACTCAAGAAGGATCATGGGAAATATACTTTGATGTTAATAAGGCAACGTCATCTGTTGTATCAAAAGAGAAGGTAATACAGTTACGTAACCTCCACACAATTAAATTATTTTCAGTGATAACCATATATGCATTTCACTTCGAAACTTTTGTCCTTAGTACAGAAAATTAAAATAAGGTTAAACTGTCAAAGGATGACAAAACAGCTCTTATTGATATATTATGATTTAATCTGTTAGTCCATTCTTTAATTAAAATGAAAATTTATTTAGCTTATTAGGAATAAAGATATTTTGCTAACATTTTTCAATTAGCAGAAATTTCCACGTATGAAATAATAACGCATTAGATTTTATATGACGTAAGTAATACAAAGAAATTAAAAGTTTAAAAATGCAAATATTTAAATTTTGTTTATTGAAAATGCAAATATAAAATATTTATGTATTAAATTCAAACAATTTAATTCCGAAAATGCTCTTGTTTTTTCATTGTAATTTTCTTTTCAATATAACTTGAAACTATTTAATAATAATATAACTATATATTGTTAGGTATCGTTTTACATCTCTATTATAGTTGAGAACTAATTTACTGCAAAATCATATTGATCAATTGGATGTAAGCTCCATGCTATTATAATTAATTTTTAAACTTCCGCGATTAATTTAAGGCAAGAATTTTTATTTGAATATTTAGAATAAAAATACAGAACAATATAAATTCAAACACTAAAATAAAAATTGAAAATTTCACCTCTAAATTATATTATTAAATATTGAAAAGGATATTATTTTTTTTACCTAAAAATTCGAATCAGAAGATGAACAGATTAAATATTTACGACTGTTTTATAACATCATTTCATTAGCAAATATTATGTGGAATATAATCCAGCGAAAGACCATAAATAATACCAACTCTTGTTAAAGTACTAATAAATTTATCGAGCTAATAAGCTGATAAAAGTTTTCCATTAAATTTTCTTTGATAATATAATCCATTTCTTTGATAAAATTGTTTCTATAAATAAATAATTTTATAAATGCATCCAACTGCGCTCGAATTTCAAAGCTTCCACAAGTTGAAGGAGAATTTTCTTTTGATTGATATGACAAGATTTTCTGAACTTTTATCTAAGAAGAATAAAATTCAGGGAAATTATGACTTTAGGCTGGCTTTCAGATATAAAGGACAGAGAGGATATTAGACATATTCCAAATGAATTAGTAATTAAATGAAAAAATAAAGAAAAAGATGAAAACAGATATTGTAATCTAGAAGGGAAATGAATAATCATAATTAGTATTATTTGCTATTTCTGTAAGTATTTTTCTGCCCAGTTATTGTTAAAATTAAAGTAAGTGATTGAATATCATTTGAATTAATTTGGAATAAATGTAACAAGTTGGTATTTATATTTTATCAAAAATATTTAATCAACCAAGTTAATATATATGTTAGATTTATAATTATTCTGGTGTATGATTCGAATAAGTCTTGCTTATTTGGCATTTGTCTAGAACAGCTTGTGTAAGAGATACTCTTAGAAATTTGTAATCATTAGTATGTTATATATTTAAAAGCCTTTAAAATCTTTGATAGTTTTATATTCAAGAAAAAATAGCTGTTTGAACTTTTCTCTAACCGGAAAAGGCTAATTTCTTTCCCTCTATTCACACAATTTTGAATCTATATTTCTTTCTGAGTTAATATTAGCTAAATTGTTAGATTTAAAAACTTATGCTGTATTATGGAATTATCCTCTAGTTATGTTAAACTTTAGTCGAATTATGCATCATATCGTTACTCTTACTCTCAATGCAACATCTTTTTACGAATTAATAAAATAATAAAAATGTTATCTTCAAACTCATTACGATGCGTTTTAATTCATTTATGATGCAAATGCAAATTTAAGAGCAAATTCTAATTAAGACCAACTTTCCGGATTATTTTTTTTAATGTTTTCTTGGATTTTCTTTCCATATGACAGCATAATTTGTGATATACGTGAAATGGCGCTCTGAATATATATTAACAACTACATCACTTTAATGAATTTCATATGGATATAGGATTTTCAGGTTTTTAGAATTTCGATGGCTTATTTTTGCAATGTAAAAGCTGTTATTTCTGAAATTCAATAATTATTTTGAAAGCCCATGCAAAGCAACATATAATCTTAATTTTAATGTTGCAACATATTTTAAAAAATCTAGTTTAGGAATATTTTAATGATATTTTATTCATTAATTTCATTCTGAGAAACAAAGTTAGATATAACATCTTTAATAATATTTAATAGGACGTTATCTAGAAAACTGGAATAGAAACTTCATTTTAATAAAAATAAATATAAATTAATTAATATTTTTTTTGTTTTTGTTTGCAGCTGCAATATTTATGCATTAGCAATACTGATTCCAATCAATAACAGAAACAATGTTACAATCATCAACAGAAACAAAGTTACAGTTCAAGTTTCTATTGCTTTCTCCTATACGAATTATAGAAGATGTCAGTTTTATAGACGACTGAACCAATCTTGTATAAACTATGCCTTTGAAGTACAGAAGAAATATAATAATTGTAAAAATAAATAAATTAATTAATAAATAAAACTCAAGAGTTTGACGAGTCTGCACGTTTTAGACCTTTTCTGAGATTTAAACAAAGAAAGGAAAAAAAACTCCACTTTTTTATATTATCTATTCTAGTTCTATCTATTGCATATGATAATTATGCATATTGATATGATAATTATGTATATTGATATGATAATTATGCGTATTGATATGATAATTATGTATATTGATATGATAATTATGCATATTGATATGATAATTATGTATATTGATATGATAATTATGCATATTGATATGATAATCATGCATATGCATATGACAATTCTCCACGTAAGTTGTAAAAAATTAGTAATTAGTAATTGCAAAATTAGTAAAATTAATATTTAGCTGACGCCTAAATAATCAGAAATAAATTAGCTTTTATCCTTGAGAAAATGGAGAAGCGTAGCAGAAAAGTCTTTAGCCAATTTAGAGAAAACTTTATTTACAGAAGCGTTTCATGCCAAACATAATTACGGAATCAGAAAGAACACTTTAAAGCAAACTTCTCGTAATTTACATTTTATAAAGTTTTTTAACATACTATGCCCTGATTGAATATATGATATGGTTATTAATTCTTTACTCGTCAAAAGCTTTAATAGTAGATAAAACTTTTGCTTGGATTTACGAGAGAATTTTTCATATGTTTTCTACATAATAATGTATACGGTGTAGTTACAATTTCAAATAAAAGCAAAATAATATGCATGTTTATAAATTTAAATTGCTAAGTATGATAGTTCAATTATTCACAAGTATTAAATTGCTAAGTGTGATGATTTATTTATTCACAAAGATATGGGGTAATGTTTTACTCTGAGCTTGATTCTCTAGTTTCTTCGTTTATATTAAAAAAAATCATATAAATTTTATGCTATTTATGTTTTATGCTGAATGCTTTATGTTTCTAAATAAAAACAGCTGAAAATATAAGCCAAAGCATTTTTTCAGAGCTGTAATTTTTATAAAAGTTCTTCAGACGTGAGCAATATTAATATTCTCTTCCTTATAAATAGCTAGATTAAACGCTATCCTGTCATAATAAATCATATTACATTCACATGTCTATGCTTTAAAATTTTAGATAGATGTCCCTAGAAATTGCTGGCTGAAAAATTTTTACTGCCTATGTCCTATTTTTGGTCTTAAGCTCGATTATAGTACTTTAATCACGTAACTACCAATACTAGTACTAAAATAAAATCTTTTTTCCTTCAGTGGGGGACGAGCTTGACAGATTACGATTACTTTATTTGTGCCAATCAAATATGGCAAGAGCGGGATAAAAACACTAGGGAATGTCTGAAGCATACTGTAGGAATGCATACTGTTATAATGCTTGATAACGGATTCCAAAATCCTCCGCGCTTTTGCGCATGAGTTAGGATGGGTTTAATTTGTTAAAATAGGGGTGAGAAGAAAGATGAAAGGAGGATATGTTTACATTAAACAATAAAGTAAATTTGGATTACTCGCGGAGTTATGAGACGTAAATATTGAAGATAATTAGAAATGCTGACAGAGAAAGGTACTAATGCGCAGTAAAATATTTCAGAGCAATTTTATATAAGGGGCATATATATAATACACTATAAGGGGCATAAACAATAAATTATGAAGAATAAATAAAAAAATCTTAAAATTTATTAATTACTTTTTTTTTACAAAATAATAATGATCTTTTTATATTAAAATGTTTCTTTATTTTATATGTTATTAATTTTTTGACAATATTTTAAGATTAATGGATAATCGAGAATTTATTATATTTAAAACATTTTATTTTCATTTAAGGAATTGCTGTAAATATGGAACGTCTTAAAATATTATAAATATTATTTTAAAAATATGTGATATTTTACATATTTTGATATTAAAAAACCTTATTATTATTGATTTTTCTGCTTAAGAATATTATTATTTTTAAATATAATGCATGGAATAATTTACAAAATTTTCTTCGTACAACTCCTGAAAGTTTTTTTGCCACTTGAACTAGTCATATCAATACGCAATGTTGAGTTTAAATAAAATGCGATAAGAAACGACACGACACTCACATACATGTAAAAAAATGAACAAACAAAATATCTAATAGGATGAATTTAAGGTCAAAGGTCAATTCCAGAAATGCGCTCATCCTTCCGCGTGTCATCCCTTAATGAGATGGAATCAACGAAAATTGGTAGTCTTGGGATCATGAAACGAATTGAACTTAATTTGTATCTTAAAACACAAATTCAAAGGAAAAATGTAAGGAAATTTGTTTCTTGTTTGAATTTTTAAAAAAATGCTCGTAAAGTAGAGGGATAGGGATTGTTTCTTTTCTCCACTTATTCCTATACTCCACTAGTGTGGCTTATTTTGGCTTCGCTTCATCGTGAAAAAACCTACTAATAATGTAATGTGTTCCTCTTTTTCATACTGGCCGGACGCATAAAACAATTATGATCTATAATATCGGCTTCAGGATTTCATGATAATACAGAAAAGGACAACGCAATAAATTAGCAGTATCAAAAGTATCATGCGAACCTTAAGGCAAATTTTTAACTTCGATGAAGTTTTAGAGAAATTTATCAAAAGAGATCTATTTCCCCCTATGTATATCCATGTGTATGTTAACATCATAACAAGAATTTGCTACGAACAATACGGATGAGTTGTGTTGTAGTGTTATTATGAAATAATTCTTTTATATGTAATTAGTTTTAGATACAATTCGTATGAATTTTAGTATGTGATTTTTGCAAAATAATTTAAGTTTAATACTTACTATTTATTCCTCACAATACATAAGTAGAATAAGTTGCTATTATAAAATATATATTAAATTTTCCAAAATATGTGACGGAGCAAAAAAATAAAGCTTTTTTTGAAGTTTAAAAAATATTGAGTTGAGAATATTCAGGGTGATCTTTCTTTCCAACGATCTAAGAACGTAAAAAACACTGAAATGCAAGGGTAAAGTCTCTTTCAGTGTTTTCTGTTGCATTCATAGAATACATCAAAATGCTATATTTACTTTGAAGAATCAAAACCCTTTCTCCCCAAAGACACATAAAATTTATTTTTAAACCCATATATGCATACTACCATAACTATTTGTATGTAAGTTTGCATAATACTAGTGCTTTTACTGGTTCAATGGTTTTACGTTTCTTATAAAATACGTTGTAATGCAACATCACGTTGGCAGATTTCAATTCTTTCTGACTTTAAGGAAATATAATAATACCCATGTCGGAAAACAGGATTTAAGGTGACCTGCTTTCAATTTCTAACTTTTATAGCAAAATTCGTAGAAAATGTGACGTTATTTTTTTAAATGTTTGATTCTTTATATTTCTTACAAATAAAATATTCTCAATACTGTCTGACTTCATGTTAGCTCTTGAAGATTCTGAGAAACATAATGGAAACTTTTTTTTATTTTAAAATTATTTAATAACTTTTTTATAGAATTATTTAACTATTTGATTGATTTATTATTGTTGTCAAGAAGAATTGCAAGGAAATTTAAGATCTATTTTTGTACATTTATTTTGATTAAAACTAGTTGAAAGAAAAATAAAGTCTTATTCAAGGGATAAAAATTTTTTTAATTAAAACAATTTGCAAAATGTTAAGAGATTTTTTTTTAATATTCGTCTTACTGAGCCATTCAAAATTTTAAATCGCATATGTCCTTGAAATATATTTTTTTCTTAAAGAAATTTAATACCATTTGCTCCTACTAGTTTCGAATCAAAATTAAATTAAATGAATCGATTAACTACTATTCTGATCTGAATATACTAATATAAAGTTTTGTTATAAAATCATGTTCATGTTTTCTAAACTCAAGTAAATAAAAGAATAAATATAAATTATTGACTTAATTTGCTTTTACAAAAACAGAAGTAGGTCAAAACAGAATTGAAAAATAAAAATAAAAAAAATGTTGTCGTTTTGAATACTTTTTCTCGACATATATTTTCATAAGTTCAATTTCTCATAATTTTTTTAAAATTTTGATAAATTTAAGTTATGTAGTCTACGGCTAATAAATGCTTTTCTTTTATCTGACAAATTATGTCAAACTTATAATTATATATGAAATATAATTATAATTTATCTGTTTTACTTGTGGAGTAGCATTGAGAGAATTTGTTTATTCTGTCAAGTTCCCATGCAAAATAATCCTTTATAGCATCTACAATCGAACATTTAAACGAAAGGGAAATTCGAGATTATTTTTGCTTGGATCTCTTCAATATGTCAGATTCGTGAATAAATGATGTTGCTAATTGAACTTCTCTCTCAATTAAAAAACTAATTTCTATCATCATATTTTGGAAATTTTCTGACACGACCTGTTTCTGAAATTTCTGTTGATAAATAGTTAGTGAAGTGTCGACAAAAATCATTTTTTTAGATTTGCGATTTCGGTTCAAAAATTGATAATTATAAGAGTCATCTGAAGACATTATTAAATGATATAAGTTTGGAAACATTTTCAATTTCTTACCATTGGCCATTAATTATTATTTCTCGTGTCAAAAGATGACTATCTGAAAGAAAAGCTTTATAGTTTATAATTAGTTGAATACGTTAGTTATAAATTACAAAGGTAAGCATAATAAGATGGGAAGTGAATTAAAAAAATGGAAAATGTTCATTCAAAAAGGAGATCAGTTTACGGTAGATATGTTTAGTTCAAATTTATTTATCGTAACCTTTCTTAGAATAAGTGCTTTTCAAAAGCAAAAGGAAAAGGGTTAGAATGTTTAGAAACTAAAAGAAAAGATCTATACTAATATTCAAAAGAGACGAGGATTAGATGCCATTGTATGAGAGTTGCAGTTATAAAGAAAATTGAGTTTCTTAAAGTAAAGTTTTGAAGTTTATATTAAGTTTTCGGATAATCAAATGAAAACGAAATTTTAAAAAAGTCAACAGAGAACCATTCACAAAAACAATTACTTTATGGAAAAATAATTTCATTTTAAGTTTATTTATTGTTATTTTCTCACAATAAATAATCTATCAAAAATGAAAGGAAAAGAGTTAAAATATTTGGAAATTGAAAGAAAGGATATTTGAGTTTTGAAGAAAATTTTGAAAAAAAGTTTGTGAAAAGAAATCGTACCTGTAGATACTTCCAAATTTAACTTCTACATAACTTTCAATAGTTGATTATTTTATCAATAATTATGTTGTTTATTTTTAGCCCTAAATTAATTAGAAAATAGTTATTAACTTTATGAGATAAAAGCGACTTTCAAAAATACAATGGAACTTAATTATTATTATCTTCCATATCAAGTGGAAAAGGCATATAGGAATTAAATTAAATATTCGTTTTTTCTTTTATGTCTAACTTATGACATAATAAATGGAAAAGTAAGAAAAAATGAAGTTTTACCTCTGTAGTGATTAGAAATTTATTCAAAAGTGCCAAGAGCATTTGCATTATCTTGATAATATCAATACATTTCTGTTAATTCTCATGTAAATTATACATTATTTTGTTCCTGTTTTTCTTGCAATTAGGCTTCAAATTTCAAAATAATCAGTTTGTAAATAATAAAAACTTTCATAAGATTCATTTTTCGGCAAAATAATTAGTAAAAAATATTCTATTAAAATGGAATAGAAAACTTTGAGAATTGAGAAATTTTTAATAACGACTTAACGATGATAAAAAGAAAATAATAATAATAAGGCCATTGCTAAAATACACACAAAGGATAGAAAAATAAAAATTTCAGGAAGAAATGAAATATTCCTTATTTTTTTTTAAGAAAACAATACATACAAAGAGCTGTTCTTGAATTACATTATCAAATATCTAAAAGAAAATTTTGGAAGCAGATAATTAGTAACAGGGATAATCATTGAATTGGTTGTATTAGTTGATAAAAATTTTCATGTTGTTTAAAATTAAATATTTTTAAAATTAAATCTTTAATCGACTATCCCAAAATATACTTGAAAACCTCTTTTTCACCAAGTTTCTAATTGAAAACTCTACAAATATTAATTTTGAAGAAATTGAAAATTTTCTGTATGCTGCAAATTTTTTTAAGACGATTCTAATCATCTACTAAAGGAATGATAATGGTGTATTTATTATGAGCCCCCTAAATTCGTAGACGATAGTTTGATAAATTAACTATATATCAAAACACAAGACATTTCAATTATTAAAAGATAAAAATGACAAGCATTTATGCGAATATAATCATACATGTCTTCGACATCAGATTCATGAAGGAAAATTTTTCCAATCCTCTTCAGTAGTACATGAAATTATATGCTCTTGATGCCTATTTATTCTTTGGTCAAACAGACAATCTTTAAACAGAAATCTATTTTAATACTTAGAAACCAGAATACTAGATTAAACAAAAACTTAAGGATATTTATTGGCAGTACTAGACGAACATGACAAAAATAAAATGTAATTCGGGTTTCTTTTTTCAGAATGTACTTAAAGAGACGTTAGGAATAGTTTTACCCATTGGCTACAACGGGTTTCCTATCAAAGAATTTTTTTCAAAAAGATGATGAATGTCGATTTGAACTCTATACCAATACAGCTATCCGGTACATCTATGGATATAGCATATTCAAGAATATAAGAACTAAATGTCTTCCGACGAATTATGTTTCCTTTGAGATTATGGCTCTAATTAGACAAATTATAGCCAGACTAATAGCCTAACTAATTATTATAGGTATGGAACTCTTAGAATTTTCACTCGAAGTTTAATGTCTTTCGGAAGGTTTGTGTTAACTGAAATTTTATATACAGGTGAATATGTAATGATTTATTGTCAAATAAAATTATTGTAAATATTTAACTGCCATGATTGATTGATTGATTACGTTAATGTATTTGATTATGTTATGGTTTATTGTTTGTATATAATTTCAAATGCATATTTAACTGAATTTAAAATAAATGTATTTTATGTAAGAATGTTTGCGTAACAATGAAGATATTATTTGCACCGTTACATTATAGAAAATGTTTACTTTATATTTATTGTATTTATGCATTTTGTATTGATTATTATTTGTATTATCATTCGCATTTGTATTTTTTTTCTCCGTATGCTTTACTGTTAGGAGGTATTTTTGGCACTCTTGATATCTAAACGTTCAGTAAAGAGTCCCAGATATCCGATCTACTATAGTAATGAGATCTTGACTGGACAACGCAGTTTGAAGTGTCTTGGAAACAAAGACCATTATTTGAGCTTTTAGCAACGAGAAACGTAAGAGCTTATCGAGTATTCCCTGGAGCCAAATTTTGAGTGTTCTAGTTAAGGCGAATGCAATAGCTATGGTATGATATTTTATAGCATTTTTAAAACAGAAAGCTGGTTTAAATGAGAAAGAAATGTTTATTCGGAGCCTATACAGGTTATGAAAGCGTAAGTGTAGTAGGAGATTTAATGGATCGACAAAGAAGATATTTGATGCTAGATGTAGAATCTTCTTTGACCTTATAGGCGTTTAAGGAGAGATTGTGATAAGATTTCTTACCTTTAATTTTGTACAAAAAAGATATCTGTAATTCTGGACTTCTCTTTTAAACAAAGATTGGCCACAAAAATAAATAATGTTGATGGTTTCTCTCAAATATTTTTTTGCGTTCATTTCAAATATGTTTAGATTAAGAAAAAAATAAAGAAATTTATAATGATGAAGAATTATTTGTCACATTTTATTTAATTATATATTTGTGGAGATATCAGATATTTGTGCTTAGAAATTTCGTCATCATATTAAGGAGTTTTCTGGATTATATCAATAAATGGGACAAGTCTTCGATTAATAGTATAGTTTCTAATACGCACTTTTATTCATCTATTAAAAGTAAATGCTTTTTAACAATAAAACATTTTCGATGATTTCAAAATGATTGAAATTTATGTGAAAAATGCTTATGTACTGTTGATATAGCATGCAAATCGAAATAAAACATTTTCGGGCTGTAATTAATTAATAAAAATCTATATATTCTGGTACAGGAAATAAGGTAGTGGTAACGAAAGAGTTGTGTGAAAACATCTAAACATTTTAAAAATACATGTTTTAAACTATTTTTCTCATCATCTATTCTAGGAGGTATTTCATGCCACATTTTCTTGACGCTTTCAGAATGAGTTATTTCTGCTTGAAAAATGCCCACATAACATTGAATGTAACATTTTTAAATAAACGAAATGAAAATAAAACACTTTTCGCTGCTTTAATATACATCAGAATATGCATATTTTTGGTTCAGACAATTACAGAGCAAGAGTTTCACAAATTGTTTTTAATTAGAAATTAAAGACACTTAAACCCTTTACAGTTGTCACATAGAATTCGTAATTGACAAAGAAACGGGCGTGAAACTCTAAATATTTCACTCACTTAAATAATCAGACATGATTTAGCTTCTCCCCTTCAGCGAATGAGAAGTTTAACAGAATGCATTTCAGTTAATTTGTTGAAAATTTCATCTACAGAGGCGTTTCACGTCAGAAGTAATTACAGGATCTGAGAGAAAATGCCAAAGCGGATTTCTCGTGCGCTTAACTTATATTTTACAAAGTTTTTTTTATCATGTTTTGACTGAATGTGATGAGAAGAATATTAATTCTTTGCACACAAATTGAACTGAACTAGTAATTATGTGAAAATAAGTTTTTAGTGCAGTCAAACCTGTTTTTTTCTATCCTTTTTTTATGCGAATTTATTTTAAGACAAAGTGGGGTTGAAACTTCAAAAGAAAATATAGAACTGATACAAGCTTTGGAAACACACAAATTGTCATACAAACGTCCTTTTAACTTTTGTGGTGAAAGCTTATAAACCAGTTAACAGCTACGCTGTACGACCAATTATTCTTGTATTGTGGTCATGTTACTGGGCTGCGAACCACAAGGTCTCAGGTTCTATTCTTGCTCATCTCAATTCTCTACACTTTCACGGAAATATGCAATAGAAATAAAGATTCGAAGCCATCACATGAGAAAGCAAATTTTGAAGGAAAATGGTGTTCTGAAAGAAACGTTTTGCAACTCATAATATTGAGAGACGTTCGCATAACATATATTTATTTTCTTCGCGATACGTAGACGTTATAAGTAAAAAAAACACCTAGTTTTAGAATAACAATAATAACAACGATCTCTCAAGCTAAAGGTAATTAGGCTAAAATGTTGTTTTTTCTTATGGCACTTGCCATTTCGGACAAGCCCCGCTGTTCGAAGACAACGATTTTAAGCCGGAGGGGGAGCATCTCTTCTTTTTATAGTGGCGCTAACTAGGGCCAAGAGTCGACTTAGCTACTCACGCATCACTCATTCACTTGCACAGCCCCTTTTTACAGGAGGACACATCCACACATCTCACAGACACAACAACGGAAGAACAACCCTGTTCAAGCCGGGACTCGAACCCGGGATGCCCAGATCACGGAGAAGACGCGCTACCCCTATGTCAGGACGCCGGCATGCTAAAATGTTTCCTTCCTTATTGCAACATCCTCCTCACCCTGGTCAACCTCCAGAAGTATGACCAAATGAATTGGACGTGCAATCTCTTTTCATTTGACACGAAGGATGCAAGTACGAATTTTTCCGTCACGATCATCGATTCATTTCACCACGATAGATTTTTTCCCCATATGTCGTGATCGTAGATCTTCTTGTAAAAGGACCAAGTCTCCTACTAGTTCTCGTTGTGATTGCTTTACATTCCGTACTTGATGAAATGTACGTAACTCCAAAAGATATTCTTTGGACCATTTTTTCCAAAAGGTATCCAGTAAGTTCTGCTGTTGCCTGTAAATATTTGTGAGCTTGTTAATTTTAGGCTCAGGTCCGGATGGGAAAGTAACCAACTTTCGACCAATTAGAAAATCAGCTGGGGTCAAAGCTCCCTGTGTATCAGTCTCACTACGCTCATAAATCTATAGCTCATCAGGCAACGCCATTCATGTAATCCGAAGAATAAATTCAGTAAGAAAATAAAATTGCCGATATTTCGTAAAAAAGCTGGAAGTATAAATTCAAGGTCCAGATTCACATAGAGTTAGACGTTAGTATAACATACATTTATTTTCTTCAAGATGCGTACGGTACAAGTAAAAAAAAAGTAGTTTTAGAATAACAACAATAACAAAAGCGATGCCACTCAGGCTATAGGTAATTGTGCTAAAATGTTTGTTTGCTTGCCGCAACACAAAATAAGCTGACATCTCCTGTTTAATGAGATGAGGTTATATTGGGAGAGTAGATTTTTTTTTAAAATTAGAAAAGCGTTTTAATTTTATTGCTTTTAAAGGTAGATACTTCCATTTTAAATTTAGTTCTCATTACATTCCTAAATCATATCACTGACTCTTCGACCCGCCTTGAAGGCACACGGATAAAAAACTGAATGACTGGACCACCTCTACAGCAACACTGGCGGAAACTGTGGTTGAATCCTAAGATCTATCAACGGCTAAGGCACAACCCTTTCCTAAGGAAGTACGTCCCGTCATCGATAGGAGAAGTCAGACTCGGACCTTTTAGTGTAAACTCTTGGGTGGAGAGAATCAACCAACATGTCGGAGGCTTCTCATCATCCTCATTTCGAGGTGCACCCACCGAGGAGACGATACATTCCTAAGAAAAGAGTTAAAATATTTATGTTCTGATACAAAAGGTCTTGGAGAAATTATGGAAATAAATTTCAGATACACTTTTATTGAAAAGAGCAAATATTTATTGATACTCTTATAAATTAGTTTCTTTTTTTAAATGTTTCTTTGTCTGAATTGTTTTATCACTGAATATGTTGCTTATTTTTAACAATGAATTGATGAATGTCTCGAAACTTTTTTAGATTAGCATTTTCTTTTAAAATGCAATTTGCTTTCATTGTCTATTAATTTTTTATCCGTCAAAGAATTTTGTTGATATTTAAATAAATGGAAAAATTTCTTTAACTTCCTTCGTTATTTAAGCTTGAAATAAATGTAAGAAGAAATTAAAAATAATCCTTAACCCTTTATATTGATGAACCTTTTATTCAAAATAGTAAAAAGTTTTTCCATTTTATTGGAATTATCCTCAAGTTTCTATTACATTTTATTCGTGTTATATATAAAATTTCACTTTTTTTCTCAATTCAACTTTGTATAGAGAAAAAATAATAAAATATATTAAAGAAGAACTTTCTTAATTTCTCTGCGAAGCAAATGCTAATTTTAGAATGTTTTATTTATTGCTAAATGTATAAATATTAATATTATAATTATTTTAAAACGGGAATCTTTAATTTAAATATGTGCTTCTCAAACATATTTCTAAATCTTTTCACATCATACATATTTGCATTAATCGATGTGCTATCACTTTTTCAATGTGATAGCAAAGATTATGATTTCAACAAATTAACGGTCTGATTGAAAATTAAAAAAAGTGTTCTGTTGATTTTCTTTTAAATATATGTTTCTAAAAAATGCTGAAATTTCTTTGCTTATATTTACAATGTAAATGCTTGCAGTTTTATATTTTAATAATTATTTTGAATATTTATGCGAAAAAATAAACTTAAATTCGTATGTTACTATTATTACATATTTGAAAAAATCTAGTTTGGAATGAATATAAGTCAATTTATATGTTTAAGATTTTAATGCAAATTCGAGCAAGAAACTTTGGTAGTAAAATAAATACTATTTATTAGCCTCTTAAGTAAAATTATTTGATGAAAGTATGAATTCCGAAATTGTAATTTAAATAAATATAAATTTAAAGTAGTTTTAAAGCTATTTAAATTTCGCAATGATAAATTCAATGAATTTCGAAAACACATTCCTTTTTCCCATAATTCCAATAGCTTCATGTTTTCAACTAAATACATAAAATATTTTATGAATCAAGATGTTAGTACAAAAAATACGTTTGAAATGCACTTTAATTTCTTAAAACAAACTAAATATTCTAGTTTCGAAATATAAATTAATTCTTTTACTTCCTTATTAACACATATTTTAAGCATTTATTTAAGATTTTAACTTTAATTTTAACGTTGCAGTTCGCGATCCCTTTAGGGTAGCCATACATAGTTTCTCCCAATGAGGTTTGAAATGAATCGAAACGTGTTTCTCGGAATCTTCTTTAGCTCAAGAATTTAAAAATAAAATTTTTAATTTTTAATGGCTTCTTAGTTCAACTTTTTACATAGTTTTAACTTTAATATTCACTATACAGTCAAAAAATATTTCCTCTTGATATTTCCTCACCATTTCTTCCTGAAATTGAAGAATTAAATGCAAATTATCCTAGTTGTGTTATCTTTTCTAAGATGTGTAGCAAGAAAATTCGTAATTACATTATCAAAACATATCGCCATTTTAATTTTTGTCAAATTAAATTAATCGTTTAAGAAGAATTTAAATTTTTAAAAGACACGTGTGCTGATGTAGCATATGACAAAAAAATATTGTTGTCGTTTTTAATGCTTTAGATTTGCAGTAAATTTGTCATTTTTGTCATTCTTTTTCATGTTTTTTCAGTGAAAATATACTTAGCAAAAATATACAAACTGTTTTTAATCCATATCACCTTTCTTCAGTCTGCCTAGATTTTTGTCAGTAAAGAAGGTGGCTTTTTGTCAATTATCGGTGCACTAGAGATTTAAAATCTAAAACGGCTGCAGAGCGTTGAGGGTAATGCATTATTCTGATATTTTTTTAGCCAAATTGTGAGTAAATTAGAATCAATACTAAATTTCAAATTCATTTCAGTGACATTACCAAGTAAGGAATTTTAAAAGGAATTAATCTTAAGATTTAAATATTTTAAACCAATAACTTTTTAATATAAAATTTAAAAAAATGTTTCCAAAACAGTCAAATGATGATGTTTTAGACAAAAGTTTAGAATTGAAAATTATACATAATTATATTTTAAAAACCTTCTGATATCCATTTTACATAAAAATTATGTATTTATTAAATACAGAAGTTCATTCAGTATTAAATAAATATCTTTTCTCAATGCCCCTCTTTTATTCTGAATTTCTTTTAATGTTAAACTAATGATGTTAATCTTAAGTATCAATTTCAAAATAATTTTTTAACGTGTCATTGTGAGTTTCCAAGTGGTGTAGATATTGTACAAACGAATTTTTTCTGCCTATATAAGTTCAAGCATTGATAAATAATTAGAATTCGATTTCCTCTGTAGAATTAACATCTACACATTGTACACATTCTACTTTTCTGTTATATCATTAAGTCCTTGTATTTAGTGTCAATTATTTTAAATGTGGGAAAAAAGTAAGTGCAAATAAATGAAAAGGGAACACTATCCATCTTGTACTGTCACAACAAGGCTTAAGTTATATACATATTTGCATAGTGAAACTCTCATTTACAATGGATATTTAGTCGTGAAATTATTTAATAAAAATTTATATTATTTCGCAAATAAAGAACTCAACAGCTTAAAATTTTTTTAACTGGAAAGGGTTATTCCAAATAAAGCATGAAATAAAGTTCCTTTATGAATTAAAAAAAAAAATAGAGCACTCTGTTTCCATTAACAAGAAAAAAAAATCGGTTTTTTTTTTTTTTTAGTTTAGTTTAAATTTTAAACTCAAAAAATATTTAATATGGCAGATTTTCCAGAAAAAAAATACTAAACAATAATTATTTTTATGAAGAAAAAATATAGAACAAAAAATTCAAATCCTGAAGTAATATAGAATTTCGTATATAGAGAAATAGGAAATAATTTCAATCTCCTTTTTTCTATTTGTTTAATGAATTGAGAATTAGATATGTTCTGTTTTTATATCAACTAGCAATTTTCTCAAGCCACCATTCATTTAACTTTTTAAAGTCGGTTTGGGTATGAAGCTTAACTAATTGCTTTTACTTTCAAACATATTTAAACAATAGTTTTACATTGAGACGACATCTATTTTAAAAGATAAAACAGTTTTCTTTCAAGTTTAGTCATCAATTATTGTTTTTAAGGTAGAACTACCATGAGGAGGCAGAAAATGAGCAAATTTAAGTAGGGATAAAAATAATGTGGACTCCAAAATATTTGTATACTCTAATAACTTCAATAGCATTAGCTTTGTAGTCGCATAGAGGGACCGTGGTAGCCTGGTGATAAAGTCTCGACTGCCGTTCAAGACCCGCTTCCACCAAAGACCGCAATGTAAGCTGGTCTGGTGCACGTTAAATCTATCGAGGCCATACGTCCTCGTGCTGGTGACATGTGGAAGTTTGGAGAGAAGGGAGGATCATCAGCGGTCGTCTTCATCATCTGACAGCGGTTCAAAATTACGAGGTCCATTCCAAAATAGCCCTAATCCTGTTTTAAACTTCTTAAATGGAAACAAGTATTCAATAGAGAATCTAGAAAAAAATTGTTGTGATCTAGCCTTGGTTTTTAAACATAAATTTCAAAAGCACTTCTTATTTCATTTGAATCAGACATAAATTCAAAAGGCAACCTTTGATTTCTATTAATGCATAATTATAGATATCAAATGTATAATAATAATATATAATGATATAGAATTCAATTATAGTTGCTATAATGTATAATATAATTTTGAATCGCCAAATAGTGTGATTTTTAACTAAAATAAAGCGCATCTAAAATGGTGTATGCCGAAATGGAAAGAAAAAGAAGCGTATCATTTTTTTAAATTCAAATAACCTACTTTTTCATATTATATTTCCAACCGTTTTGTTATTTCTTTTTCATTCTTATTAATATTGTAACGAAACGTGTTCTAACTTGACGCGGTCTGAATGGCTCAGTGTTAAAATGCTATGGAAGTGAAAGCACAATTCGCAAGTTCTTATCTGACTGCAGGTAAGTTTCCTAAAAATTGTTTTGTTATACTTACTTCCTGTTATTTCTCGTTTGTTCTAGAATGTTCTTATAATTTCTGTATCTTTCTATGACTGGAAGATTCTAGCCATTTCGTCTTGTGGATAACAACAGATGTAAGATTTAGCTCCTTGAATAAAGTCTCGAGTTGAGATTAGCCAGTATTATCTTTGACTTCAGTTAACGCACGATTTACGTACATACATATTTTTTTGACCAATTATTTTTAGTTTTTTCCGTTTTTAACTACTTCTATTTCCTTTATCTCAACTTTGTTTGCTATTCCGATAAGCTTCTGAAGTCTCTGAAAAATACAGATTTAATTTTTTCTTATGACATGCAAAATGTCGAATATTCTTCATTTCAAAATTATCAAAGTTTGAGTCTCTAATTTGGAATATTTATTCTTTTTCTTTTGTGATCCACATCGTTTTCACAACTTTCTCAAATTGATAAAAGTGCCGTCTGGAGTCATATAAAATATTTTTAAAAAATATTACTTAACCCTTCAAGACTGGCGAAAAGAGAAAGAAGCATTCCCAGAAGCCCGCGCGCTCCGAGAGTGTTCGCACCCACAGGAGCAGGCGATTTTTCCCGCTAAGCCTAATTTTAATTCAAAATTCATATAAAAACATTATTGCAAATAAATGCGCTGAAATTTATAGCTTATTGTGATTGATAGTATCTGAATATATTGTAATAAATTTGTCGCGATATTTAAAAAAAAATTGCGAAATTTAAAGTAAATGAAATAAAATAAAGAAATATTTTTTATTAGAGTAACATTTTAATAAATAAAGTTATGTATAATATATACTTTCAGAAAATGATATACATTTGCTTACTAATATTCAAAACATGGAAAATATTAGAAAACGTAATGTAAAAAAATTACTTAATTATATCTAAAATTTTTGAAGTTTATGATACATTTCAAAACACACTTCGGGACAAAACCATACGTTGAAAGTTTTGCATTTACAATAAGATAATTTCCGTTTTTATTCTTTTAAAGAAATATCTGATTCATTCATCAATTTAGAAATCTCACTCTCACTTATATATTTTGCTCTTTTCGCCATAGTGAGTATATTTCGCAATACTAAAATACAACTAACCCAAAATTTACAAAAACGTATATAGCAAACCCCAAATGCAAACGATAAATCTAAACCAACATAAACCAGTAAGTAATCTTTTATCCATTTTAGTCAAAATATAAAAGTAAACCCAGTCAAGGTTCTTTAAATGCCCAATAATCTCGAGAGAGCCGAAAAAGTGCAATTGCTTATATGTTTAAATACCCGCATCAAATAAAAACTCGGAATCAAATGAGCATATTGAAAGTCAATGTTCTGTAAAACATTATTCGAAATTATAAGGGACTTCAGCCGCCGTCTAGTGTCATTTAAAAAATTAAATAAAACTTTCCAAATTGGAATCACGTATGCACGATCATACGCTCCTCGAGTGGGAAAGACTGATCGCATATACGAGATCACGGGCCCTGAAGGGAGACTCGCGTGATCAAGTATACGTGATCACGGTCCTCAACGGGTTAAAGTATATGTATCATCATCGATTCTAATAATTATTTCAAGACAAATATTAAATTTTCTCGACGTTTTCAGAATGACTCATTTCTGTTTGGAGAACTTCCACACACTGTGGATATATATGCATATTGGAATAAAACATTTTTTAAGAACTTAGTGTGCTTTAGAATCTACATACTGTTGGTACAGACAGTTACAGTGAAAACAGTTTCATAAATTACCTAAAAAGGGAAAATTAAATTCATTTAAATCATTGCCAGTTGTCGCACAAAATTGGTAATTTATCAAGAAGTGCACTATAACGTTTTTCCGTTTCCCTCACATGATAATTGGCATTCCGGCCAAATGTAACAACACCTATTACCCCACACATCGTTCTCTCCGGACTGCCATATGGGATCCTCTTCACCAGTAGTCATTGTGTCTAGTCATTTGTTGTATCCAGATAAAGGACAACATATGTGTGTTTCGTCGTTTCAAAGAAATTGGTCATATCTTCAAGAGAGAAAGACGTCAAAACATCCAGATGTTTAATTTTTTTTCCATTATGAAAGGGCTCTTCATATCTTCGAGGAACAATCAATCACCAGCAACCGTTGCCATTAAGCATCGAAGTCAAGTGGACTTTAGCCGGTGTTAGCAGTAAATTGTATGTAAGTAACATTTGTTCGAGAAGCATCAGCTACAAAGATAGATCATGAACAGACATTCCCACGATGAACTGGAGACCATTGAAAAAGCATTGCTGAGTAGCGATTGGGTGATAGGAGACTCAAGTTCACCAATGAAAAAAATCGATGATTGAGCTCTCACGGAAATAAAAGGCGATTTTTTTGGAGAGAAGAGAATTCAGAGCCGTTTAAGGAGGAGTCGGAGAGACGTGGATGTTCGAAGATGTTCCCGATTTTGTGAGAAGCTCCGCATGATTCGGGTTTCTGTATTAAGATCCACCCGATAAATATTGGTGAATTTCTGGAGCTGCTCCTGAAGTAGCTATTTGAAATAACAGCCTATCAGCGTTTTTTTTTGTGTGTGTGTTTATTCTCTGAATTGATCGAGGAGATATTTCATGATTAACTTTCAATTGTTGTGTGAATTTTGTAAATAATATTAACTTAGATGAGAAAAAGTTGTTTTGCGTACATATATAAAAGAATTGTTTGTTGTGCTACTTCCTTATTTGATGGGTCTGGCTAAAGATATTACAGTACATTGGGCTCTAAAGATTTCGCATAGACTAAAATAATCCCACTTAAAAGAATTTCTATACTTGAGTAACAGAAATTTAGTAGAAGGCAGTTGGGAGTTAAAATAAATTACAAACACGTTTTAAATCATACATAATTCCAGGATCAGAAAGAAGAGGTCAAAGCAAACTTCTCCTAAGTTTAACTTCTAGTTGACGAACTATCGTAACTTACTTTATCTTGACGGAATGTAATGAAATGGATATTAATTTTACTTCAAAGCAATTGGAAGAAATTCGCTTTTTTTGTGAAAAAAGTAGTCTTTATGCTTAACGAAATATCATTCATCTGTTTTTTTTATCATTTGATTAAACTCAAAATATTAAATCACATGGGGGAGGGGGTGCTCTTCATAATTGAGTAAGAGAAGCCTCCGGCATGGTGGGTGATTCTTTCCACCCTTGTTGGTACACAAAATGGTGGAAATCCGGCTGCTTCTATCAATGACGAGACGTACTTCCCAATTAAAGGTTTGTACCTGAGCCAGCGATGACCTTAGCCCCCCCCCCCCCAGTTCCAGCCAGTTATGCTGTTGCGGCTGTCCGGTCACTCAGATTTTCCGTGTGCCTTCTGGCGGATCAATGAAGCCAGTTTAAGGTTATTAAATTGAAAAGATTGACATAGGTGCTTATAATATAACTAAGATATGGTGGAATTTTTTTTTAAATTGGCTTGATGTTCCACACAAATTTTCAATTACATTAAAAAAAATGCATTCATAATATATAACGTTTAAAAAATACAATATGTCTTATATTGAAAATCATATGTCCCAAATTGAAACAATAATAATAATATTGAAATAATAATATTCATCGTGGCTCAATACAATTACTCCTTGTAATAGTTGTTGCTTTTATTCTTAGCATTAATATACCAAACCAGTATGATATGGTTTAAAATTAAACAGTTTCGTAGTAAATAAGAATATTGGAGATAAGATGAAGATAAAATAAAGACAATGGTTAATATATATTTTGTACTGAAAAAGCCACGATGAATATCTTCGCGGCTAATAAAGGCACATATTCATGCTTCATCAATAATGAGATCATGTCTTTGTTCTAGTAGGAACTTAATATTTTTTCATTAATTACTGCAAGGATCTTTCATTTTGGGCAATATTTTAGCATTGAATTGACGTTTCCTACGCTAACTTAGTGAAAGAATATCTGTTATTGGGAAACCAGAAATGGTTAGGTGGTCTGGATCACCTTTCTCACCACTGCCGCATCATGAGAACAAAAGCGAAAGAAGGGGCATGGCTCATAATTCTAGGATGAACTGACTAAATTTTGAGCTCAAAGAAATTCGATTAACCTTCGACATCGAACGGGTGTTCAAATGGTTTTCTGAACAACCTTGAGGGAAGATTTCCAGCTCTACAGACTTTACAAGAGATCAGTGGTGCTGATTGTGGAAATATATCTTTTAATCTCTCTTCTCCATGTTCTTAAAAAGATAAGAGGTAGAAAGCGATTCAAATGCACATGAAAACGGGATTGGTTGCATTTTTTTCAATTTCTTCTCGAAATTTTCAATTACTTAATTGCAAACATTGTTACAGACTTTAAGGTTAAATACTTATAGAAAATATTTTTAGAAATACGCTATCCAAAACAAATACAAAAACAGCTACAAAACATATCTTTCTTTTTCCGGTAAAACTTCAGATATTTTTTTTCCAATCAAAGACTATTGAAGGACTTGAATTCTAAAATGTTATCCAGAAAACCACTAATGTTTGTATACCTGATTGTAGCTGGTTGAAATAAATACAAAAAAATCAAGATTACCGTTTTACTTCGGGATATCCGATAAAGTTCTTAATATATAAATCCCGTTTAAGTAATAATCAAAACAAAAGACCTATAGTCTTGAAATTGCATACATTAACACCAAACCTTGGAACCAAATATTGAATTCTTCATTAAGTAAAGTAATTTCCCTTTTTAGAGCAACAAATTGGACAGTGTAGATTAGAAATCTCAAATCTAATACCTCAGGCATTTTCCAAAATCCAAGCACTATAAGGAATTCAAACTTTCCTCTTAATAAACATTTTAATGACATAATTTTTCTTTCAAATTTTTTCCTTTATTTTATTTTGAATTTTTGATATATCCCTATTTTAATACTCCATAATTAAAAGAAATTAATTCATATTTATTTCAAAAGAATTTATAAGTATCTTTAAATGGCTCTGTTTGACTCCGATAACTGTTTAAATTTAATTTTAAACAATGAGATCTATTTTGGATTTCTATCAGACAGACATCCGAGAAAAATTTAATGGAGAAGGAATATTTTTCCACGTTTCACGTCATTTATGAGTGTTCCAAGAACAAAATTCATCTACAGTTAGATAAAAAGTAATTTTTGAAAATATACAAATTATTCATCCCTTTTGGAAAAGGTTTCTTATTTCATACTTTCTTCTCTACCATAGTAAAGGACAATTTTTATTTACCCAATAAGAATGACCACCAATTAACGGACATTTCTTTACATTCGTCTCTTGTCTTCCGTATTCTTCGGCTTTTCAATTGAGGTAATATTTACTGTTTTTTAGAAATGTAAAGTAATAATTCATTTCCATAGAAAATTTGTGAATTTTGTTATTTCCAAAATCGTATTCTGATTAATTGATTCTTAACTAAATGCCACTATTCTACACTTTATTTATTATATACCCACATTTAGCCTTATTCATTTATTTTTAAAAAAATCTACATTTCATAAAGAAAAGAAAATTATTTGTATTTTTCTTCTCATTTTTCTTATTAAATTACCTTCAATAATTGCTTTTGAAGTTATGTCTTATTTAAATATTCAGTATAACAATAAAGTAAAATATAAACCGAAAAAATCGAATATTAATATTGGAATAACTAAAAATAAAATATTAATCGAAAATATACTTTTTTTACAATTAAATATTAAGAAAGACTATATTTTATACCTAGAAATGAGACTAAATCATTACTGTGCCAAAGGTAGATTGGATCAATATTTACGACTTTATTTGCAATATTATCACATTGGCAAATGTTTTACGTGGATCATAAACCTAATAAAGATCATAAATAGAGTCCAAAATCTCTCTGGGTTTTCTTTTGCTGAAGTACGAATATAAAATCGAACCAGTCGTAAAAATGAATCATCAAGATTCAAGAGTGTAATACAAGCAAAAATATTGTTCGAAAAATTCGGAATAAATCAAAATATAAGTGAACAAAATAAAGAAAATAATTATAAATTACAAAGAGATGCAAAATCATAAATAATATTTTCCACTATTTTTTCAATGTCTTCAAGCTGATTCAGCCGTATTGGCCAATCATAGTAACTTTATTCTTTACATAGCGTGACTACAGAAGATCAATGTCAAAATATTTCTAAAAAATTAAATAGTTATATGTAGATTTTTGTTCCCAAGGAAATACACAAAGATTATCGAAATAATCACCGAAGACGTAACATTTAAATCATATTTGATTGATTGAATGTCTATATTTAAGATCTTACTAGTTGATTTAGTAAATTAGGATAAGTCAATTAAATTATTAAGCAATTATTGGGACACCTAGTATGCAAACCATAGGGCGTTAGTAAGGAATTAAGTAATATCTATAAAAAAACAAAGCAAATGACATTTATTTCATTATTCAATTATGATAGAAATACAAATGCTTAAAATAAAAACTAATTTTATTTTAAGCTAAAAAATTAGATATCTAAAAAATTAGTTTTAAGCATCTGAGAAATGCGTTTTAAATCCCCCACAAGGGATTGTTAAAATTTTGTTAATTTCTTTGCATCACAATTGCAATTTAATGCTTAATTTTCGACACATTTGGACAGTGGATTAAGGAATAATTCTAAAATATATATTCCATTTTCCTAAATAAGAAAGAATAGAAAACATTAAACACACTGCCCTTTCAATTATGCAAGAAATTCGGGGGAAAGTATGCAAGATACAATCATTCCAAGCCATATTCAAAGCCATAAATAATGCATTTTGAAGCTCTTATATTCTTTAAATAAATGAATAAATTGTGTTTCTGTTACTGTTTAAGAAGCAGATTATTTTGCTCAAAGTTCATTAAATATATTATTAAGCATCTATATATACAAAGGGGGTTCAAATGAAAAGATACTGTAGGTATAAATGAACACTTTATTAGATCTGAGCACAACGATCCTATTGATTAACGAGCCGAAGGATTCCTTGTTCCCAGAATTCCGTAGCCCTTTCCCCCTTCTTTACTTCTTTAAATTTAAAATAAACGGAAATAGAGAGTAAAAATTATTTTTCCGATTTCGTAATGATGAAATATTTATTCAGAAAATTCAAATGCTGTTGCACTATTTTGGAATTATTCTCCGTATTCTGCTATATTTTTATTTAAATTATACACTCATTTAACTCAATTCAATTCCGATTTTTTATCTAATCAACTCGTAAAAAATGGAAACTTTTATTTGACTCCTTTTTAGTTACTTTCCAGTGCAAATGCTAATTTTAGAATACGAGGAGTTTTGCTTAATACGTAAATATTAATGTTAGGATTATTGAAATACGGAAATCGTGAATTTAAATATCTAATTCTCCAACAAATTCATAACAGTCTTTTCATATACTTTTTTTTAATATAATCGGTCTTCTTTCAATGTGATAGCACAATTTATGATATGTGTGAAATGGCACTTTGAATAAAAATTAGCTGAATTTCCTTTAAACATAGAAATTTAAATATTTCTGGAATCTTTTTTGCTATAATTTCCAATGTAAGCACTCTCATGTTTTATCTCAGAAATAATTTTGAATATTTATATGGATGAATAAATTTAAAATCTAATTCTAGAACAGAACTATATTAAAAAAATCTATGTTTGAATGATCTTTTTGCTATTTTATTCATCTTGTAATATCATACAAATATGAGTACCGAAGTTAGATATAACATAAATTTCATTTCTATGTTTTTATGCGTAACGAATGAAAAAGGAAATCGAAGTGAATGTAAACTCAGAAGCGTTACTTCTAATCAAATTCAAATTAGTTTGTTATTTATGCATTAGAATGATAGGTAAAAGCTATTTTCAAAACACTGAATATTTGATTTTCTTAGAATATTATTTTTTCAACAGTTTCATATTTTAAAATGAATACATACACTCGCCTATGAATAATTTAATTGAAAATCTGAGATTTTATTTATTAATCTGAAAAAAAGTTATTAAAAAGTAGAATTTTAATAATTATAATTAGAATTTTATTAATATAGATAATATGGTGCTTTGATATTCAGCATATTAGGTACTTCAAAGCTGAAGGTACTTTGAAATTATATTGTGATGAAAAGAAAATTATTAAAATAATTAAAAGGACAATTTCTAAATTTCCATCTGATTCAGTTTTAAAAAGAAAGATTTGGTCTCCATTTTTATCTAAAAAAAAAGATAAATTAATTTACATTCAGTATGTAATTATATTTTTATGTCTGTCTATTATATTTTATAAGTTTCAGTTAAGTGTACGATAACGTATCTCGGAGAAAAAAAATCCCAAAGAAACAAGAAAATGTTATCAAATGAATGGCATCAAACAGCTCTGAATTCTGGCTCTCTGAAGCAATTGGAGAAATATGGTGTAAACATTTTAAAAGTCAGCATAGTTTTCAGAAAAAGAGCTCTCAAAATTTGATATCATAGAAATCCCAAATACTTAATATTCTCTAAGAAAAACATATTTAAGATCCAAGAGAAAATAATCGTTACATATACAGCTGGATCTTGATTAAACGAATCCATATTTACCGAATTTCATGGTTCATTAAAGAATTTTTCTTTTTTTCTCGATTAATTTGAAGGCAAAACCCCTATTTAACGAATAATAAATTTTGAATGAAAGAATGATTTAAATAGCTAAAACATTGTGTTTGTTAAAAGCAAATTGGATTGATTTTCAAATGACTATTGTATCCATCTTGTCTGAAACTAATGAATACTGTGTGAATTTTTGCATTCAATTAATGAGTGTAACCTGTCATGCAGACAGGACAGGAGAAACTACGTAATTCGGTTTATCTTTTGTTCACAAAAGAAGTTTCATACAATGGCATATTAAATCATAAAATTATATTCTTTGTTAGTCAAGAAAGAAATAACGATTTTAACATAAACTATTTTGAGTTAACATAAAGAAGATCGACAGGTATTGCAAAATTTGATCCCCCCCGTATAGTTAGGTATCCCATCAGTAATACCTAACTATTTCGTTAGGTATCATTCACGGTTATACACCATATACATCCAAAAACTGAAAGAAGTAAAAATAAAGTATCACAAGCTTAAAAACACTTATCAAAAAGCACATGATATATTTATATATTCCCGAAAAGAGATCACTAGATTTCTTTTCGGGAAGATAAAACAAATTCCAATTCATAGAAGTAGTCATGCTAATTCATCAAAATGGCATAAGAAATTTCCAAAATAAAAAGAAATCTATTGACAACTTCGATTCGTGGAAATAGTCATGCTAATTTATGAATGAATGAGTGAAGAAAAAAATGGCATAATTATCCGTACAATTTAAAAATCATTATTGATATTTATTTGTATTTTTTGCTTAAATCATTGCTAATTTCATGTAATATATCGTTTTCATTTTATATGTATACAAAGACCTCCTGTGAAACTCTGGCATCTAGCAGCGACGTGATATAACACAAAATTTATACACCCCCCCCTATTGACGATGACAATAGCCAATAGCAATGAAGCGAATTTTCTTATATGAATGCATCATCTACATTATCAATGTTCCCTGTAAAT
>JAPMOR010001312.1:35653-47050 GCA_026543865.1 Argiope aurantia
TCCAAATATATTTATTTCTTAACTGTTGTTCATCAGTGTCCTCCGAGTTTTCTTAACTTTTCACAATTATGCAAGAAGGAACTCAAGGAAGTCTAAAACGTGGATATTTTGCGGAATCACTACGTTTTAGACTTCCTTGAGTTGGAAAAACACATTTTTAGAAAACATCCGTATTAAGGATTGCAATATCGGACCAAAACTTCAATACCGATATTCAGTATTTTGTAAATTTTAATACCGGTATTAGAAAAATAAAGAAAACACAGGTGTTTCTTTGTTTTATTTGCCAGTTTTATTAGAGAGCGTAAATATCACAAAAAATAATTTGAAACTTATAAATTATAACAGTATACAAAGAATCACAAAAAAGTTAAGGAACATCTTATTTATTTAAATCACAAAAAAGTGTAAATATCACTATTCAGTCTGTGGTACTATTACAAATTTTTGAAATGTGATATATTTATATATTTTAATAACATGTCATTTTTTATAGGGGAACATTTAAATATCTTAACAATTCTTCGAACTTTATAAATTATAGGAAGCAATTATTGATGGGATAATATTTCATCCTCATCGGAAATATCTTCTTCAACAATTACATTGTCATTATCTTCATTGTCAATATCACTCTCACTCTTACTCTCTTCAAAGTTGGAATCCGAAGTTTCTATATTGACAGTATTTGGATTCTTCTGTTCTTTATTTTTTTGGTATAATACATCTATTACTCCTAATTGAATTCCATGAGCATAGCACAATTGCTAATTTGCATCAATCAATTTTACAACTTTTTTCATAACTGTTGCTCCATCAGTCGTTATGGATACAATATCTTCTTTCAGAAGTAATCCATGTTTCGCTAATTTAGATTTAAGAAGTTAATTAAGCCATTAATTAATTTCGCCCGTTAGGGAGACATAAAAACAAAAACGTATACTATTTTGCTATGTTGGCGATTCCTGAATATATAGTGGAGACAATTTTAAAAATTTCTAGTAAATACCGAAAAAACGGTATTTAAACTTGTGAATACCGGTATTATAAAATTGTACAAATGGCTCAAAATGCCGGTATTCGGTTTCCCGTTATACCATTATTGCAATCCTTAATCCGTATGTCTGTATCAAAGATAACTAAAAAACACTTTGATCTAGCCGGATGAAGCTTGGTATAAGGTCTTTATACCAATTTGTAGATCTCTTTCATACTTTAAGCAAAATCCTCTCAGAAAAAGGCTGTCTATCTGGTTGTATGAATAAAATTTATCACGATAACTGCAAATCGAAGAGAGCTAGATAAATAAAATTCGATAAATTGAATTAATATTTCTATTCTAGACGCTTGCCATATTGCGAGCCAAATCCTACAAGGGATTGACCGTCTGCTGATCGGTTCTTTTAGATACATGTAAACGCGCTAACTCAAAGACGCATTGACTTAAATATATCAAATTTGCTATGTAATTTTAGGTTAAAAAGGGTAGCTTTGTGTCAAATCTTATGTTTCAATTGTTTGGGAAAAATACTTATAAAACACAAATTCGTTTTTCGGATACTACTAATCGCATGACAAATATTAATTGCCAAATAATTCGTCTAGAATAACACAATAGATTTAGAAAAAAAATGCTAAATTTACGAGAAAAGTTAATATTTTGTAGCTATTCTACGCCAATGTCATGCAAGGTATTCTCTGGGGTATCACCTTTATTACAGAGTATTCGAGGAAGTGTTTTTGCAGCCCACTCCGACTGGTTAAATGGTTAAAAATATGACATCCGGTTGCATCTTTCTTTGCGTTAGGTATTAAAATATCGTAACGGATAACATTTTGGAGACTTGTATTCTGGGTTGAAGTCTTACATTAATGCATAAAAATTCCATTAAGAAATTCCAAGCTATCTGATCAACAACGCAAATGCAAAAAACAGTTGAGTAATATTTAATGTATTAATTATTATTTGATCTCTAAATTAAATCTAAACCTCTGAATTTCTGCCACCTAAAAATGTAACCAAAAATTTTGTCATCACTCTATTTCTATTTGATTTTAATTAATTCTTTTAAATTCAAATTTTTTATCATGATTAACAAATATTATTATATAAAATAATTATGGACACAGTTATAGAGAAATAGCAATTCGATTAAAAAAAATTAATATCGCATGCATTACTCACTAAGTTGAGAAGTCTGATTTTGCGGCAATTTTGGGCCATGAACAACTTTTCTTATTGCAAGACTTTTATAGTTAAACTCTGGTTCTGTGAACCTTTCTTTTTTAATTGCATTTAAAACAATAAATTTCCAACGATTAATAAATAGGCATCACGATTTTTCGTTAAAAAATATATTTGCAATTAGCTGATGGTTTTACTTTAAATTTTCGGTACATTTGAGTTTTGGTGAAATAATATATATTATCCATTACTTGCACGCAGTCAGCACGTGATTCAAAATTTCTCACATGAGTGGAACAGTTATTTCAAATCAAATTTTGCAAACATTAAATCGAAATCTGCGAATACATCATTAACGTCTTACAATCAATCTTATATTTATCACAATTCATTCTGTTTTTAAATCCTATTAAAGTCAAAACAATGTCGACAGCTGAAAAAGCAAAAATTCGCAAATGGATCTTAATGGCTGCTGCAAGTCTCAAAGGGCATAACGGTGTGACGGTGCAACACATCAAAAAATTTTTGGACACCAAGAAAGATGGATTATCCAACAGACCAGAGACGAAGTTGATATTGAAAAGACTTTTGGAGACGGGTCAATTGAAGAAAAAGGACGGAAAATATATAATCAAGAGATCGAATAAGACTCCTGGTAAAGAAATGAACAGATCAAAATCGTCGATGAGAAACGCTGGCCGAAGAACTGGGAAGAAATCAAAGTCTATAATCGAAAGTGTGACAAAGTCCAAGTCATTAGCTGAAAATCCAAGCAAAGATTAAAAAGATTCAAACCCCACTACAGAAATAAAAAAAAAACTATAGCATGAATTAAATTGAAATTAAATACATTGAAACTACAATAATTTCATTGATCAAATAAAAAAATGTAAATGCTTATCTCTGAATTGTATGTTGTATTAAAAACATTTTGCAACACCTTGCTCTTTTATTGATTTAATACTTTTTGATGCTGTGGAAATTTAAAAAGAATAAATGGTAAAATCAAAAAAAATATAGTAAAAAGTTTTCGCCAATCTTTGAAAGATATTGACACACAGTAGAGCCAAATATGGAATGAGGAATACAATTAGGTTACGATATTTGGCAATTTATCGTCTTCTAAAGTTACAGTTTGGTGATTTTATCGTAGTCTTTAGTTTAGCTAATATTTAAAAAAAATTATTTGGTTACACTTAAAATTAAAATGAGAAAAAAAATGGGTACTTATTAATCAACGGTGTAGGATTGGCGATTTGTTGGCGATAATTGTGGCATCTTTAATTTTTCCATTTTGGACATCTTTTAATATAAATTGTTTTCTCGTAAATTGGAAGCTCGATTGTAGGGTTGCAATACCAAATTGATTTGGTTGCTACATTTGGCGAGTTTTGGTTTTTTCATCATTAAGTTAAAAACACAAAGAAAGAAATTTGCAAAGATAATTCGAATTTATAAGATAATAGATTTTATACGGTGAAAACCTAATTTTCCATTTGCATCTGACTCGCTATATACAATGCATTCAAATTTAAAATTTTTGCCTTAAATTTACAGGAAAACTAAATAAATCTTTTTATATGATTATTATTTTTGTTTCTATAAGAAAATACAATTCAATTAAATAAATGCGTATCTTTTTAATTTAATGCCATCAAAAATAAGTTTTTTTCCAGAAAATCTCAGAACTATCCAAAGATATAGGTATACGGAATGCAGTCGATTACGTAAAATAAAAAAAAACTATTCATTGATTGCTAATTTAGATTTAGTTTGTTGCAAATGACAAGCAAGATTCTAGAAACTTAGAATCTTGATTATACCTGAGCGATATGAATTTCCCAAAATCCAGTATAATTCCATTAATCTAATTAGATTCGGTTTTCTAATAATGTCGATCACAAAAATATAATATTAAGACGATTTCTTGCCAAATGATGAAATTGCATCAATTTTTGCAACAGCACTAAAAGTGGACTTAAAAGATATTAATGTATAGCAATCATACAAAATGGCGGCCATTTGGCGAATGTTTGGACGGTTGGCGTAATTTTCGCGAACTTGACCAGTAACTAAACACTCTGAAGTTTTACGCAAAATGTTTCTTGGAGATGGAAATGCTTACATTCATTAATGGAGAGAATATATATTATTCTAAATTACAACGCAAGAATCGATATTGATTATGCACTTTCCTAATCTTGATTTTTAGTATCCATATATATTTCAGTAATAATAAAATTAATACCGTAGTGTCTTTTAACGGAATCTTAGAAAAAAACAAAAGACAATACTAGGGATAGAATTTTAATTAAAGATTGTTCTAATTTTAGAAAAAGCTCTTATTTATCTAAATATTACACTTAGCTAGTTATTACCAGTTTCCAAGTGTGATTAAACAATGCGACTAATTTTGAAAACACTTTTGACGTCTGTGGAATTTCACAGTGATTTTTTTTAAAGTTGAAAATTAAACTTTGTTAACGTATTATAAAAATGTCAATTAATATAATATTTGTATAATGTTAGTTTAAAATTTCAGCGAAAGTCTAGCTCAAACACTAGTCAGTGATGTGGAAAAATGGTCGAAGTCAATAAATTTGGATTTTAATATATCAACAAATTTTACGGATAAAAACGTGAAACTTATGTGTAAGAAAAACCTTTTACTCTTTATTCTCTATAAAAACCATATAAAAATTTAATTTTTGTAATTTTTTTTATTCTTCAGTTCAAAAGCCAAAATCTTTCATATATTTGCGTATTTGATATATGCACTTTATTCGATGAAGTTTGGCAATTGGACGTATATATCTAATCGCAATAGTCAAGAAAATAAAAGATTGCTCCATTCTTTCGGGGCTACCTGCATACTAATATCAGAACGAAAATATGTTAATATTTGTGATTTGCACATTTTTTAGAAAAGGACTTCTTGAAGAAAAATTAGTTCAAGATTGCATAAAGAGATATAGAATTTAACAACTTAAGAACAGAATATTTTCCATGATGATTGATAGCAAGAATTGAAAACCATTAATCTATACGTATAATACGTGTGTTGGTGCCCTACAGCTACCAAATTTGGTATACTTATACTTTGGGGGTTGTTAGTGTGCGCCTCGGAGCGATTTTTTCGTATTTTTAATTAGAATTTTAATTAATTAAGCAAAATTCGGACATTTTTCCGCTATGACATTCGAAAAAAAATAAAACATAAAATTGATTTTTGCACCATATTGAAGCTCAGAAAATAATACTTTTTAATGATACTAACTAATACTTTAACAAACAAATTAAATTTCTATTTTTAAAGAATTTTTAAAAAATAATTTAGTCATATTTTTCAAAATTATTCATCCAAAATACAAATAAAATTTAAACTGCACGTTAAGCATGAAAGGAAAAATTTTAACTTTTATCAACTCGTTGTCATTACATTGACAAAAGCTCAAATTAAAAAAATGAGTTAACTGTTACTAAAAATTAAATCAAGAAAATTGTCATATTCGGAACGTGTCCGTATGAAATGAAATAAACAGGAAATATGTTTTTTTTTTCTAAAAAATGCAAAAAATAAGGTTTCTATGATCTTTAACAAAATATTGATTGTTAATTCAATAAATCAGCTTTATTTAATGCAAACATGATATAATATTAATTCTCTTATATCAGGGCCCAAAGACTAAATTGCAAACTTTTAATAATGAAGAAAAACATGTGCTAAAATGGTCTAAAAGTGGTAAATAATTATATTTTATGTAATTTAAGTCAATAAATGCTCTAATAAATTATGAATGTTTAGCTTTTATCTAGATCATCAATTCTGTGAATTATATTTACAAAATGTACTTTAGACAGTAATATTTCAAATAAAAAGAATTGCACTCCACTTAACTAAATCAGTCACTAAAACTGGCTGATTTATGAAAATTTGAATGTCACTATATAATAAAAAGGGGCGATTTTAGACCACTTCATCAACTGTCTCAAAGATGATACCTTAATCAGCTCTCAGGGTTTCTCAAGACTGATTGACCTAAAATTATGAAAATATTGATTATTCTAAACTGTTCTATCCAAAACTTTAGAAATCGATCAAATTTGATAGTAGAATACAGAAGCGTTCATTTAAAAGGTGAAGTGTAAAGAATATTTCGCAGAATATGATTTCTTGCGACCAAAAGAATGTATAAAATTTATATTTCATAATTTTTCGAATAATATTTTTAGACCGAAACAAAACAAAATAATGTTATTCGCGTCATTCAAATACTTTCAAAAGTAAAACTAAAAACTGAATTTATGATGAATCCAAGAAATTTTTATCGAATAATTCTTGAGATATTACGTAAATTATGCGAGACTTAAATGCTGAACAATTCTATTTTCTGTATTCATATTTAAAAAAAATACTTGGTTTCAGTAATTATTTTTTATATTAATTGCAGTTTAATGATTTCCACTTTAATTTGAAGATAACGGGAGTTCGCAGAAAATTAGATACATAGCACATTATGGCTTAAGGCCTTTATAATAAATAGTATAAGTGGGTTATATAACTATCAAAATTTGAAGCTTGAAGATGTTTTGTTGAAGAAGCTATTAAAAGATAAGTTACATAAAATATTTAATTGGAAATTTTAACAAGCATTAAGATTGGCAAACCAGCTGGTCGCTGAAAGCGGCTAGTATACTATATATAAAAAAAGTGTTTAAAAGTTTCTATAAAAAATTTCTAAAACATTTTATTAAAATCATACAAGTAAGATCCTAAATATTAGGTTTAAATTTGTAAACCTGACGATAACTTTATGATTTAGGAGAGTTATCTTTTAAAAAAATTCAAGTTTGTCTACTGTATATTTCTTAAGCAAAATTTACTTGTACTCCTTGAGATTGCAGGCAACGCGTATAATCACGCCTAGTAGTTCCACTTGCAAACCATCGTCTACATTTCTTTATTGCTTAGTTACACACCATTATGCGAATATTAATAAGGTTGAAAAACATAAAAAAATGATTACTGATCTAAAAATTAAACTAAAATATGAATCTAATTTCTTTTATACAACACTGTTTGAATAATTATAATGAAATTTTAAAGGCATTTTCAAATGCAGTTCGAGAAGATATTTTCGTTCGATAATGGGATTTTTTAAAACTTTCTATTTTAACAGAAACCACCTACTTGAAAGCTTTTAGAAATGACTGTTTTTTGTTTCTTAATTATTCATTTTAATATAAAGCACAAATTTCTATGTAATTATTTGAACTCTTTCGCCACTTTTGTATGATTTTATAATTTTCTGATATTACAATTTGTTGTTTTAGGAGGAGAAATAGTAGGAAAGTAAAAAGAAGTTCTTAAATGATTTGGGAATCCAGGGACATGATTGTTCATATTCTTTTATCTTCTGCCTTTACGTGCCAGTTCTATGCTATTTTCTTAAGTTTTATGGTTTAGCGAAGTTACTTGCTCCGAGCTATAGGTCTTTTTTATGTTAAAATATTTTGTTCCATACCTGACTATGATACTGCACGCATACTGAAGATTGTTACAATTTCGTATTAAGATGACTGTCTGAATCGAGTCGAAGTATTTATTATTTTCAAATACAAGGGTAGCAATGCCCATAAAGATTCGAAAAGCAGAATTTGAAAAATAGTAAGTGCTACCGAATGTAAATTAATAATTTAAAATGCATATTGAAATCTTTACTAATAATTAACACTAAACCTACCGGCATTTCACCGATACATTGGAACTGCCATTGGAAGCCGGTCATTTGACCGCCTCGTGGTAGCTTTAGTGTTAAGAAAATATATGTGTACCTTGTCTCTGTGTTGAAACTCAAAACAGCTCGTTCAAACTATTTACAAAAGTTAATGGATATATAATGTGTAAAATTTTGAAGTTTGCACCTTAAAGTTACTTTTTTAAAAATTTAAAGTACAATTTCAATTAATTTAAAATTAAACGAAGATTTGATGTTTCCTCATAACAGCACAACATTTTTGGAGCCATCTTAAAATTGAAAAATGTTATCAATTCTTTTCATGTATGATTTATTTTTATCTCTAATCAATTTTTTAAAAATTATTTTAAGAGAATATTACAATATTGAAGTGAAGCTCAAACTAATTTTATTATTTCTATTAATATTTCCTTATGGCTTTATTTTATTGTTGATGCTGAAGATTTGAAGATTCGGTTATTTTTTCATTACTGAATAGTGTAATAATGCAAGCTTTTAATAAATTTTTTTTGAATATTTGTACTTATAATTAAGGTTTAAATTTGGAAATATGAGTTATGAAAATATTTGAAATTGTGTCCATTTATAAACAAGTGTATTTTAAGGTAAACATAATTGGTTATGCAAAGATATAGATGGAAGAATACTGAAATGCACACGACAATGAACAGAACGGCACATTGCTTCTATGTAGTATGATGCAATAGAAATAGTATATGTCTATTAAAGCAAGGAAATTAAAAAAAAATTGGATTGTTTTGGTAAATCTTAAAAATTTAAAGAATTACTTAAAATAATTAATTGAAAAGTTTAGCAATAACCGATCTCGGACAACCAACTGATATCAGGAAGAAGACTAGTTCTCTAATAATATTGGAAAATAGCTAGTTTCCAATCGTAACAGTAATGAATGCTAGTTCATTGTCTTCTCAGCACTATTTAACTCAGCGGACATCTTGCTTTTTTGATTAGTGATCTGGCATTCTTTGGTATACGGAGCTCACATTAAAGTATGTTTTTTTTTCTATAAAGCTACTCTAGACAAGTATTTAAATATATGTGTGAAATCTACTTTAATAATTCCTTGAGTTTGTTGGCAATACCGTTACAAAAACAACTTGCGCAACAGATCTTGAAACATTTACATTGATGACTTTATTACAGCGCCTTTGTTGATTAGATGGATCGCTGAAATTACTAAACGCTACAATTTTGAATTAAAACTTTTATGTAACTTGCTGCTAATAACTTCCTCGAAAACTAATTTTAAGCTTCAATTTTTTATAATTATAAAACATATACTATTTTAGAAGTCTTGCACTTATTTCTTAATTATAACATTCGTTTCCCAAATTTTCTGTCGACTTCACTTCAATTTAAATTTAAATTTGAAACGGAAGTGATTAAATCACAACAATAATAAAAAGGATTTTGCTGAAAACAAGCAAGCATATTAAAAATATGTTTATATAAGATATAATCTTTCGACTTTGAAGCCTTAAGTATATTACAGAATATTGTTTTATAATTTATATAGTATGTTAGACAATTATTCAATATTTATCTGATTCTACATAAAAATCAGTTTACTACGTTAAGAAAGAATTTATTAAATACAGTCATAGGAATGTAGTAAGCATAAAATTTTAAATCTCGCATTCATGAGAACATTTATTACTTAAAACTATAGAGAACATAATTTCATTTAAACTGTTTTTCTTATTAGATATATATGACTATTATTAACAGTTTAGAAATCAATAGTTGGGACGTGATTAAAGCTTATATTATATATATATGACTAAAATTTGCCAAAAATAGTAATACAGAAGTATTAAATCGGTAGATAGTTCAAAAGGTCACAGAAAATTTGTTCTTACGTATGTTTTTCCAAAACGTATGTTATATATTTAATTCGTTTCATTCTTATAAATGTTAAAAATTACATTTTCCCATATTTAATTTGTTATGAGAATTAATTTAATCTTTTAATTTCAGTTTTTGCCAAAGTGATGGAAACACCTTTATAAGTGAATTCTTATCATAAAAGCGTAGCTGCTTATGCAAGTCAAATTTAAAATTTATATCATATGAAATATGTTATTGGAAATGGCGCACCAATGTTAAAATTGGAATATAAGATATTTCTAAAAGCAACATACCAAAACAAATTTTGCATAAAAATACTTAACGATTATTTTAAGAAATAAAGAATTCAAATTGTGGATTACATGGATTTCTACATTGCACATTAATAGTAGAAGAAAGAAATACATACAATTTAATGAATGTATTTTGCATTGCTTCATCTTCATCAATGCAAAGCACCTTTTTTTTATTTTGCTTCAAAATAAAAATGAATTTTTATTCATGAATCATGAGCAGACTGTAAGACAAAAATTATCAATTTCCATATGAGATCTTATATTAAACTTATTATGTCAAGCGCAGTTTTGATTCAAAGCTTTTGTCATGTTTGTAATTTGTTTTGACAGTTCTGTTGTAAAGTATCAGATAAAAGATAAATTCTTACACTGATTATTTGCAGCAAAGCTATAAATAACATATAATGAGTTAAAATAATTAAGATCTGCATTCGTTTTTTTAATACTCCACAATTGTTATTTCATAATTAAGTGAAATGAAAACTTTTTACTCAAATCAAATAGAGGAATAAATGAAAATAAAAAGAGCATAAATAGAAATGCATACATAAAAAAGCATTAAATATATATATATATATATATATATTGTCCATAATCATCGTTTGGTTTTTATGCATTTAGGAAATACCAATCCAACTAACGCACTTATAGTACTTTATTAAAGTGGTTTCAGAAAACGCATTCAATTAAAAGGTAGGTCTTTTAAGAGTACACAAATTTTTTTTTCTGAAAGTATGTTAATATAAAAATTAAGAAACAAACTGAAGAAGAAAATTAACTTAACTGCCAATATCATTTATAAACTTTATTCCAATAAAAAAAATTTAAAAATAAAGCATCAAAAGAGTACTGCCTGGCCTAAGAAAGAAAGCTATAAAAAATCCGAATGAAAATCATGGCTCTTGAAAGTTTATTCAAAACCAGACATTTCTAGAAACTGATGCATAATATGAAACTATAAAATGGTGAAAACATCAAGGAATCCTAAAAAAGTCAAAGCTTGAAGGTGCTTAACGTTTATCTCAAAAATAATCTTCTAAAACTTCTATTTAGAAAAATGCTGGCATAAAAACCATATGAATCCATATTTTGAAACTTCAAGAGCTTTTTTCACCAATAATTCTACTATCCATAATATTCCAAAATGTTTTTGAATTATTCTCTCGCACGAAAAACATTCCTACATCTTAGCTAAATTTTATCCAAATACTTTCAAATCCTATTCAAAAGCTGCAAAGAAAAGTTGAAATATTCTTTTCTACAATTTTATTTTTCTATCGAAATCTTT
>JAPMOR010001312.1:47060-65694 GCA_026543865.1 Argiope aurantia
CGTAGGTACTTTAGTGTGGAACTCAATGACACACACAAGAAGTAGAGCTAAATTAATTTATTAACTCAACTCTGAACTGAGAACACAGTGACTGGCAGATCTTCTGCATTTATATTAGCAGGGAAAGTTCCAGAATACTTTTCTGGAGACAGTAAGAAAAGTACAGAACACTTATCTAGTAAACTAAAGAAAGGTCCAGAATCTTCTGTAACATGAAATGAAGGAAAACATAAAATCAAGGAATTAAATATTTACACAAACTGTGAATCTCATTGTCTCTAGCGTAATTCGAGCTTATGATCTCTTGATTAAGAGAGCAGTGCTGTGACCATTCGGCCTTGGAGAGCCGACTGCCTCTTTTCAATGCGGCAATATATTTCTTAAATTATGTAATAATGAGATAAATATTATATTATGTCTATTATAAAGAACAATATAATACATTATCTCTTTCTCTCTAAAAAAAACTGTTCTTTTAGACAAGACTATTTTTACAAGACTATGCTCCGACCTTTCTTATCATATGAACCTAACGTCTGGGCGAAGTCCTTGAATGAAATTTGGAAGTTTGCAGAGGGGGTGATAACTCAGTTGTTGTCCTTATCATGTGACCAGTTCAGAATTACAACGTCCGTCCCAAAAACAAAGTGATATCGGCTTACCACACCGACCTGTCCCTGGACCGAATTTGCAGAAATTCATTCATGTAAATCTATCTTCTCTTTTCTTCATTTCCCCCATACAATTTATTAGTAATTTGTTACCTGCTAAGTAAACCCCCTATTTATTTTAGCACAACCATTTACTAAGTAATCTCATTGTCATACCGTCAATCTATTCACTGTTAGGTCCGGTGGTTAAGAATCTTGAGTTCATGAAGTCCGTGTCATTCCCTTCAAATCGGTAAATCTATTCTACTTACAATATATTTTTCGGATAATTTTCTCAATACCATTTTATCATATAACAATAAGAAAGATAATGTATTATTTGTTTTATAAGAAAAAACATAATACATTAACCTTTTTTCTTATATAAATAAATTCCTGTTCCTCTTACTATAATACTTATCACCATTATGATGAAAAAGGTTCAAATCATTTCATTTCTTCATAACTGTTAAATCTGCTTCGAGATTGTGTCAGTGGCAGAATATTTTTATGTAAAAAAGTGTTATGAATATTTTATCATAACTTTCAGAAAAGTGTGTAATCCTGTTTTCAGTTTTAAAAACGAAAAAATAAAAAATGTCTACTACTGCTTCAACATGAAATATTTGAATAAGTTTAGAACCTAATGGGATGTTATCTCAGGCATCATAGCAAATATAAGAAAATAATTTTCAATCATAATATTTCACTAAATTAATATTTTATATTCTGATAATTATATCAGAGCTAAAATATTTTAAAATTATAACTTATAAAACAAAATTATGTCTAAGAACTCATAAAAAAATTATTCGAATGATCAAAGTTTTAAAAGAAAAATCATTTTACGATTCATTTAATGCATTTATTTCGTTTAAATTTTAAACTGTAAAAATAAATGCGATTGCAGCTTTTTCAGAGTAAAAGACATTAACTTCTGTAGAAGAAATGGCAGACGAAAAAGTTAAACCGCAGAGCAAAAGTTATAAAAGAGTTCGATGAAAAACTAAAGAGCACGGCGGTGAATAATAGTTGGAAGCAGGGCTCTATTCAGTGGGATCCACTTAACGGTTTTTATTAGTTCTTCCAAATGGAAATATTCTAAAGAAAATTTTGTTGTTGAGAAAAACGTTTCATTTTATCTCTTTGGTGTTTCCAAAAGTCACAGTTGTTATTTTTATAACCAGCTTAACATGCTTCTAAAAGTTTTTTTTTCCTTGATGCCGAGGGTTGTCGATTTATTTGCATCAGAATTTAAAATCTTTTTATTAGACGAATTTTATAAAGAATTGGCTGATTATTTTTAGAAATTGAAAGATTATAATCAAATATTTATATTATTAAAGCAATAAATTTTTTGAATTGTTTCTTAATTTAAAATAATGTTTATACGTAACATTTTAAAAATGATATACGAATTGAAATTATCAAGTAATAATTATGCTAATGAAATATATGAATGGTTTTCTTCCGCATAAGAAGGAAATGGGTACACATTTTTTTTTTCAAAATATGTAAGTATGAAGTGATGTCTAAATATTTCAGATTATCCTTGCTATGTGACAACAGATGGTAGCAAGAAACAACAAGCTCGGTCAAAGAGATTACTAACATTCTTATGAAAAAAAAGATATAAAGAATATTCTGGGTAGATGCTTTGCTTTGCTTATGTTTTTTTTTTTCTCATTTTTCCTGTCTCAAAGTAAAACAGTAAATAGTGTGAATTTTGTGTTATACTTCGCAATTCCCGGGAGAGGACGCACATGATGTCACATGTTTATGGAGGTGCTTATATGAGCCGTGATGGGTGTTTATAGAAAGAATATGCATTTAAAAGAATAATAGAACATCGTTAGAAGACGAAGGAAAAAGCATCTTAAAATTCTAATACTAATCTATAGTCTTTGGCCCGTTTTCTAACAATAGAAACCCAGAGTATTGTTACGGGAATTCCGGGGTTCTTTCCTATGAAGAAACAGTCCTTTAATAACGAACGACAACTTTTAAACACGAAGGTGCAGACAACAAATATACTACCGAGACGAACACGCGTAATGCACAGCAGTACATCACAAAAAAACAGTAGCCCACAAGTTGTGATCGGTAATAATAACAACCACGGCACATAAAGCGGCCAGACAGAATTCAGGAGGATGAGTGGAATCTCCTCAGCTACTCTTTACAGTCTCTCCAAACGCCTGAAATACTCCACTGTCTCCTCGGCTTAGCTGTTTCCAACTGCTGACTCACTACTTCATGACTAGCTACTCCTCATACGACTGGATGCTACTTCTATAATAAACACCAAGATTCGGCACATAGCTCGATTCAGCAAATGCTTGAGCTCCATACAATGCCTACGCTTCGCCGAACTGATCCAACTATTCCGCCGTCTCTTTACACGATTCTGCACACGACTGTCTTTGGCTTTAGCCTGCCTGCCTTTTATAGTTCCCGGAGTAGGGCAGAGAAGGTTCTGGAACAATCAGGTACATATCGGCTCCTATTGGCTCTATCACCAAAATTCTGGAAGATAACTGTATTATATTTTTTTGTCGCTTAATTCGTCGTCAACTCGCTAACCCCTGAGATCACCGATTCGGCATCCGATCAGCATCCAACAGAACTGATTGTTATCTGCTGGAAAGCAGTATTACAAATTTGTAACAATATATTTTGATTCTAGAAATAGCGTTGAGAAGCTTCTATTGCAATGCAATAAGACTAATTGAAAGTTATATTAACTCAATGAAATAAATTAAGTAATTTCTTGACAGTAGTACCAGCCTAGAAACTTTTGGATATCCCTCCATATTTCAGATTTGTTAAGCAAAATGGGCATTTTAAAATTACTGCTTCATCTTGCAATAAAGAAATTAATAATAAGGGTTAACAAGAAATAATTTCCACTTCAAAGGGCTTTAGAATGTCTTCTATTGCCTTATTAAGTTGAAATTTGAACTGCAAAAAATTCAAATAATGCATTTGGCAAATATTAAATTAAAAAAAAAAGTCATCAATAGATAGTTCTATAATACAATTGGTATTTGAATATCGTGAAAATGGGAAACATCAGCACACTCCTATCAGCATTATTCATGTCATAAAAAAAACGAACTCTGCACACACATCAGTTACTTCTTTGCACACCATTGTTTACGTTGCAGGAAAAAGCTCTATTTGTAAAATCGTTCTTCCAGAACCAGCAGAACTTCGTTGCATCTGTAAAAAAATGCGATGTATAAAGTAGATACAAGCCTATTCAATATTTGCATGTGCCCAAACGCAAGATTATACAGCAATCGTTGCAGTTAACAGCCAATTTCCACGTGATAGTGTGAGTATGCCAGTTGTTTCCTTTGCATTGGATATGCCGCATTCCACTCCACATAAAATTTGGATATGCCGCATTTTTATCAGCACACTCCTATCACCATTATTCATGTCATAAAAAAACGAACTCTGCACACACTTCAGTTACTTCCTTGCACATCATTGTTTACGTTGCAGGAAAAAGCTCTATTGGTAAAAACGTTCTTCCAGAACCAGCAGAACTTCTTTGCAGCTGTAAAAAAATGCGATGTATAAAGTAGATACAAGCCTGCCTATTCAATATTTACATGTGCCCAAACGCAAGATTATACAGCAGTCGTTGCAGTTAACAGCCAATTGCCACGTGATATTGTGAGTATGCCATTCGTTTCCCTTGCATTGGATATGTCGCATTCTACTCCACATAAAAATTTGGATATGCCGCATTTTTAACGCTCAAAATCAAGCATGTGTACCTATTGAATGATGGGAACTCAGAGGGTATTAAAACTTTTGCACTTCATTTTCTTGATGGAAGGTAATTGTCGTCATTTAACCATGAAGCATTCATTGGAGTGGCGAATCCCACTTTCGTTTCAATTGTAAGTTAACAATCACAGTCGTCGAATTTGGGAAGAAGAAATTCCTCAAACTATCCAGGAGCAATCCTTGCATCCTGAGGGAATTTATTATCCCGCATCTTTTTCGGCTTTGATACTTTTAGATAACATTTTCATGCAGGATGGGACATTTCCTAACATCATTGTAGAGGACAATTGTTAGATAGCATTTCAGAGATGAGCCGGTGGTGTGTCAACCCTTTTGACTTTGAATTGTCAGATTTCCTGAAGAACAATATCTACCGTCAGTGTCAACCACCAACTATATGTGCCAGATATAGACGAAAGAATCAACCGATATAAAGTACAGAATCAATCATCTTAGTTCAAATTTTATCTCATTTAGACAAAGAAAAAACACGTTCTAGGGTCTTTTGAAGTGGGAAGCGTATTTCTTGATAAGTCTATATTATAACTATTTAATTTATCTAAAATTACATATATAGTGGTAATTTCTGTTATGTTTTATATGAATATTATCTGCATCTGAAATTACCAGTTTTCATAATTTTATATGAATATTATTCATACAATATCATTAACTAAATGCATTTCTTAAATAATTTATTTTAATTTCGGAAATATGTAATATTTTTATAACAATTAACTATTATATATTTCTACATTTATTTTTCATCAAATACCAAGTAACTTTTAAACATATCCCACTAATCAATATTATTCCAAACGAATTTTAATAGAAGTAATACAGTTAAATGAATATCCTTTATGGGATTTGGAATTAATTATTAGTGTAACCAAATAGTTTGATAATAGATAAATAAATAAAAATTAAAGCAAAATGTTAAATATTTCGAAACATGCTAATGTACAGTGTCTCGAAACTATATTTTAATTATAACCCACGAGTAAGTTAAAAAAGAAACTGAAAAATTGAAAACGAGTGAAAACCATGAAACAGTTTTATGGATACTAAACCATAATATGTAATATATAAATGATTCTTCCCCTCCCTCCCCAAAAAAACAAAAATCTTTTATTTCGCTAAACGTAGCACCTAGACATATTTCCAGTTACGAAGTTTCATTAGATAAAGTAGGCAATTATATCAAAACAATTTGTCTTCTGGTAAGGCCGATAGTAAATAGTTGAAAAAAATTAAATTTTTATGAGGCCCAAAAGAGTGACAGTTTCAATTAGTAAAATGTTTTCGTACATTTATCTATGTTCACGTAAAATGCTTCATTTCTATCTATAAAATTTGCCAAAATGATTTTATAAAATTAGAGATTTGATGTAGTTCTTTTTATTTAGAAATATTGAGGGGGACAGTTATTACGAAAAAAAATGAATTCAGAAAAATTGCCATGTGTAACTATTTGTCTTGTCGTACATAATGCAATCAAATTAGCTAATCCCACATTATATTGTTCATTCACATTATATTGTTTAATCGACAATTAAACATGGTTTCGAAACAGAAGGGGAGAGAAATTTGAGAAGTTGAACATTTATCTCAGATAAGTATTGGAATCCCGATCAAGAGAATAAAATTATCCGCTAGCAATGCAGGATTTCTAATAAAATGAAAAAAATGCCGACCTAGTTATAAAAGAATGTCAATTTCGTTTTTCGAATTCCTTGGCATCCTTCCAGAAAGTGTGTAAAGATAATGTTTTAACGAGTAAAAACTAAAGGATTCTTATTCTTTAGGAGAGAAACGGGATGGATGGGGCGTTATGAATGCGATTTATAAATTACCATTTTGGTATATTTCACAAGTTACCTTCATGATAGGATATTGTGAGTCTAAAACTCAACATGACAATATTATATTTCAATCTAATAATTGGAATCCACACAGTGTTATTGGAGTCCTTGGAATGATACAACAGCTATATGAGCAATTGCACGATCGAGATCGATTGAAACATTTGAAAATTAATAAAACATTATTGAATGTACTACAAATCTTTTGATTTTTTTCTCTCCTAATAACCAAAAATATCTCAAATGTTAAAAGAACTGAGCATCTAATAAATTTCAACCAATTGATGAAGATCAAGTAATGATAGTGAGCAAGAAAGGATTTTAATTAGAAATTCCGCTTTTTAAATATAATATTAAAAGAGGGAGAGAGAGTATCATAAAAGGAGCTGACATTTCGAAAGTGATTCATTCTATTCGCTACAGATGTTACGAGATAATATCAGCCCTAAAAAATAGAAAATAAAAAAAAATGACTCAAGCAGTTATTTTATTAATCTACTCTTCAGCTCTAAATGAGAGTAGCTGAAAAAAAACAACAACTAAATTTTGAATAAATGTCAAAAACTTTGGCGCATTATGATATTTTTGTCTTAAAATTTCATTGGAATTTCCCTGTCCCTTCAACATGGTACAAACTCACTTACTTTAAGAGATATATTTATTAAAAAGTTCTTTGGTATTAATTTTAAAGAAACAGTTTAATATACTCTTTTTTAAGAAATACATATGATGAAATGGAAATCTCTACCTCTGAAAATTTAATAGCAATACTCCAATATTCAAAAGGAATATAGTAATCATTAATCATTATTGGACTAGTGGCCTTCAGGGAATTTAGTATAATTGTCTAAATTTAGCGAGTTTTAGCTGGGTGAGATGTAGATTAAAAATGATGAAGCTAGATTACATGACTTTACAGATTTACATAAGTATTAGATTACATAAGTATTAGCTAGATTGCATGACTTTCTTCATATAAAGTCTTAATAGTTTGTCCCAATAGTTTGAAAGGCGGATATGCAATTGAATAGTTTTAGTTACTCACAAACGCTTTTTATCAAATATAAATGAGAGCGATTTGATTAAACATTTTGCATTAAGTTTCCATCGCGAAGTCACATTATGAGTGGTTTGAGTTAAAACATCGTAGATTTCATTGCATCTGGAAAATAATGATAATAACCTTCAAATATCCTGTCCACATCACAGAATGTGGATTTGAATTTAAAACGCATTTATCATATGCAAGATACTAAAAATGTTTTCGATGTTTCGAAGGTTAACCAGAATATGTTAGTTTCAAAAACGACACCGCTGATTCTCTTTAAATTCATATCTTAGAATACATCCCCATAGACTATTGTAACATATTAAGATAACAGGAAATCTCTTTCTTAGCTAATTTAATAAAATTAATATAATTAGAATTAAATAAAAAATGTAAAGACAAATTAAAAGCACGTATGAAAAATATATTCATGCAATAAATATTCCCCAAAAAAATATTTATTAATAGATGTTTTGAATGTTATGAATAAAGAGTCGATTTCTTCCTTTCAAAGAAAGCAAATGTTATTTATTACAATTTCGTAGCATTAGAATAAAATTAAAAAAATACAAAGACATCAATTAAACGTAAGTCTGAAAAATATATTTATACAGCAAATATCATACTTAGTCCCTAGTATAATATTTACTAATTGATGTTCATGAAAGTTATGGATAAAGTGGTCGATTTTGTTTCCTTTAAAGAAAACGAATATTATATATTTGAAAAAAGTAACAAAAGAATTAAATTAAAGAATGTAAAGACTTCAATTTAATGCACGCCTGAAAAATATATTGAATCAGTAAATATCATACTACTAAGACTTCAATATGCTATTTATTAAATGACGTTCTGGAATGTTATGGCTGAAGAGATGATTTTTTTTCCTTTCAAAGAAAACAAATATTATTTCTTACAAAGACGTGATACTAGAATTAAATTATAAAATTGAAATATTTCAATTAAATTCACTCTAGAAAAATATGTTCATACAGTAAATATCATACCGATTCCCCAGAATGATATTTACTAATTGATGTTCTGGATAAAGTATCAATTTTTTTTCCTTTAAAAAAATGATTATTTATTAAAACGTAGTAACAACTAAATTAAATTAAAAAATATAAAAACATCAATTATTCCATGTCTGAAATATATATTCATACAGTAAATATCATACCGTATGAATATATATTTTAGACAGTATGATATACTCAGTCCCTAGTATGACATTTACTAATCGATGTTCCGAATTATTGTGGAAAAAGCAGTCGATTTGGTTTCTTTTAAAGAAAAGGAAAATTATTTATTACAAAGAAGTATTATTACATTAAAAAATGCAAATTAAAAATGCAAATTTATTACATTAAAAAATGCAAAGACTTGAATTAAATGCATGCCTAAAAATTATACGCATACAGTAAATATCATGCTGAGTCCCCAGAATGATATTTACTAATTGATGTTCTCAAATGTTATGGATAAAGTAGTCGAATTATTTTTTCCTTACAAAGAAAACGAATATTTTTTATTGCAAAGAAGTAACAACAGAATTAAATAAAAAATATAAAAACATCACTTATTGCAGGTCTGAAATATATATGAATACAGTAAATATCATACTGTATATTTCAATCATAAATATACATTCATACTAAATATACATTCATCTAAAATATAGTAAATATATATTTTATACAGTATGATGTATTGAGTCCCCAGTATGACATTTACTAATTGATGATTTCGAATGTTATGGTTAAAATAGTCGAATTTTATTTTCCTTTGAAAGAAAAAGAATATTATTTATTACAAGGATGTAATAACAGAAGATAGAGTATAAAGTGACATCTTCTCGATATTATGTGGCATTAAGGACATAAGACAACATCTTAGAGATATAGTATAATATATTGTAATAATAGAAATATAGCAGAATTAAAAAGTTTAAGATGAAATAATCAAGATGTGTCAAGATGAAATAATGAATTCAGAAATAGATGAATGGTCCATATTTAGACAATTTGAAATAAAATGATTATATGTTACCAGTAATTATTTATCTATTCATCGCGTAAATGGAGTGGAAACTTATGGAATTTAAATAATTAGAAAAAAATGTGTCTGAAAAATTTACTTGTAGCTACTTTCGAATCAAATATTCGCATTTGAATAAACAAATATTGATGAACCAAACATTTTTCTCAAGGGGAAAAAAAAAACAAAAAAAAGCATGAAAAATTTAATTTATAAAATATTTTTTTAAATTCAGTTCCTTTTTGTATATATTCAACAAATGTATCTCTTAAGACAATCGCGAAGGAAAAGAAAACTCAAATGGATTTTCTCAAAGATCATTATAGCATGTCAAACGTCTTGGCATTGACTTCAAATGAAAATTTCTTTTTTTTTACATTCTTTATTCTCTTAGCTCCGATTACATTGGAAAAGAAAAAAAAAGAAGCTCAAATGTTAATATTATACTAAGCTTTCCTTGCTTTTTTCGAATCGCATTATCATGTAACATCTGGAGCTGGCAGCGTCCGTCAAATATCCAAAAGGTCGACCTATGTCCTTTCTGATGTAATAAGCTCAACATCGTGATTAAAAGACAGAATTTATAATGAAGTTCTTATCTTGACAATCATTGTTATTTGATGCTCATCGATCGGTTGAAAAGCTTCTGGAATGGCACATATTGGACAGGGCATTTCACTAAAACAATTAAAGCCATTGAATCTGTTATGATACATGTTTTCATTTCAAAACCATATCAGTTATGATATAGTTTTGAAAAGTGATTTATTAAAGTTATTATAATAATTTTCATATATGTATTTATTCAAAAAAGAAATTTTACCTGAAAAATTCATAAAATTTATTATATTCCTGTTTGATCCACGTACATTAAACTATATAATTATACTTGCTTCATTCAGTAGTGTTCTTGGGCATTCTAATATTATTTTTACTGCTGTATTTTACTTATTTTTAACAATTATGAAATTACAGAATAAACAGCAGTTTAAATATTATGTTAATGGTCTTTAATAAATCATTGAAAAGCTTGCTAAGTAGCCATTTATGTAAAATAGATCATTATGATACATGTTTTTATCGAAATCTGTTACATTATTTAGCAGTATTATAAGTACTCTTGCTACATCACGTTCTTCGGAAAATTTGTATGAAATTCCTCAAACCTCTTGCACTTCGATTTTTTATCAATTTCCTTCAAATTAAAAATATATGAGTTTTGTTACTAAAATTACATATTTGTATTCGCTTGATAGACAAAGAATTTTATTGAAGTAATTGATACAGATTTGGAATTTTTATATTTTTGATATTTTTATAATGGTTATATTTAAATTATAAGCTTCATTCATATCTACTAAAGTAAAAGATGAATGTGCATGACATTTGGTACTCTCTTACATTGAAAGAAAGAAATGTAATTTCTTACTGCAATTTTTAAACTTTTAATTAATTCAAATTAATCAAAATGTAGGCGTTTTTTGATGATTAACTTCCAAAATTATTTCTGTATAAAAATGATTTTTATGTTTATTTATTTTTATTTTTTTAAATTAATTTAAAAAGCTCAAAAATGTTTGTTAAAAATAGCAAACATTTTTGCGTTTGATTATTAGAGCATTTAATTAATTTTAATATTTTGGAAAACTGATACTAATCTCACTTTAGTTTTAACTCTTAAGTGAGGAAGTGCGATCTACGAGATCACATTTATTATCATGAAATTGATATAATTAGATCCGTATATTTGTATCAAGTAGTAGTATCTGTACCAATCTATGTAGCCACAAATAATGTGCTTGTGAATTATTAACATGGCATTGGTGATAAATATTTTTCAAGGAACCAATTAGCATATTAATTTCAGCAATTCATCTGTGTAATAAGGTTACACACACACCAGAACAATCAGTGTATATTCTTGACTTCTCTTTTCCAACCGATTGAAACAAAAATTTTACATTGAACTACAGTTGTAGTCACAAAATTACGTTAAAAAAATCCTTTATTTAAGTTAATGCTTTTTTAAAGCATTGGAAATATAAGCTTGCGAACACATAGACCAAAACATTGGAAATTTTATTCAGAAAATCTGATAGACAGAGTTTTTGCGAATGGATTATGTTCAACATTTGATAAAAATCTACAACTTCAGAGTAAACAAATTTCAGTATAACAAATTTCACTAGTCTAATTCGAAGCGTTTTAAAATTATTCTGTTTTAAAGAAGAGATAAATAATTTCGAAAAAGTGCTCTCAAGACGCAGATAAGTATGGAATGTGAAAATATAGCAAAATCTCGAGTTCCATTTATTTACCAATTGCAATACTTTATATGCTTTATACATGAGAAGGCAAAAAATATCAAACGCATTTTTAAATGAAACTTAGCATACAATCTTGTCATTAGCATTACAGATTGACTAAAATTTGTTATCTAGTTAATAGAAAAATAAACATCTAAAACCTTTACATAATTTTCTTTGCAATATTATAAAGCTTCATATTGTGTTAGCATACGAAAAATTCCAAGGGAGAGCATTACCACTAGTTTAGTTATTTATTTCAAATTCTTTCTAACCTATGGTTTTGAATATCCACAAAAAATCACGATAAGAGTTATTTTCCAACAGGTGGGATATATTTTTACTTTCTCGTAAATCAAGTATAGAGCAAGTAAACCAAGAATTGGAACTCTAGATTTTGACGAATTTTCTCTTTCAAACCTTGATTTCGAAAAAGACACTTTTGATATTGTGCTAATCTACCCATGAACTCGACAACACAAAAACAGTTTTAATATGATGGATGAAATTTTATACGTTGAATTATGAGTAATCCATTCACAGGAAATTTCTCTGTATAACTATACTATTAAACTTGAACTCCATATTTATGTAATAAATTTTGATTTTAGGCGTTTCAAGTACATATTCGCAAGATAGATTAAGTAAAAATATCAGATAAAAATTGGAGTTTCTATATTTCGTAATTATTATTCGTTAATATCATACAAATCATTAAATAAATTCCATAATTTTATGTAGGGAGAGGGGATGATGCCTTAAATATTATGCAAGAAAGTTTCGGAATGACTACTTTTGCTAGTTTATAGGAATTCAATTCTTACAATTTGTTCTAAATGTCCTTGGGTCAAGGCATATAAGTATCTAGTAAAAATATCACATTGTATTCATTCTTTTATATTTCTAAAATTCTTCATAAATGCAAATGATGCATTATACCACACAGTGCTATGGTATAGAAAAAAAGTAATAGTTAGTTTAAATCTTGAGAATATATTTGAAGTTTAAACAAAACTTAATTATTTTAAAGCATTGATTGGAAATACAAAAATTTACTCCTGAATTTTACAATTCTAAACGCATCACTGGCTTGCCTTCTGGTAATTAATTAATCGGGCGTAAGTCCTAAATATGACCCGAGGTTCCAAATCGCTGTTAAGCTTATTTAAAATGTTCCGTCTATTAGTCATTTGAGTTTAAAATTACACTTAATTTACTGCATATGCAGTTTTAAATGCGCGATATTTTTATATACTCTAAAAGGTTATTATTCCTCAAAATTTAACAGCTAATAATTAAGTATTAGAGTTATACTCCCTGTTGTTTTTAATTGCATTATTGAAGCATTAAAGTAATATTAATTATACAGTAAATGAGACGTAAGTAGAATTATTGAAGCATTAAATTTAAGACAGTAAATGATTTCTTAATTTCAACATATACGCTTAATAAATGAATTTTATAAGTTCATAATGCTTTTATATTACAAATATTACTTGCCTTGTCCAAATGTGCATCTTGCATGTCAAGTTTTTAATTTTCCTGAATATTTAACTCAAAAAGGGATTATTTTTGCGTCATTTACTCATTTTTCACTTCATAATTGTGACCATCATTGCGACATATAGCACATGCATATTATTCTCGTGGTGATGATGACGGTTATAAAATGAAAACAACGAACTGCTTATCATTTATTTCTGAATTCAAGATATATGAATACAAAAGATAAATTAACCATAGCGAATTATAAAAGTATCAATATTTCACAATCTATTGAAAATTTCTTTCTTTCAACAGGTGGTTTTCTTTCCTTTGCTGGTCTATGATACTATTTAATAGCTTTTGCATGTCATCCAAGCATATCTCAAAACTTCTAGAATCTTTTACCCCATACTAATGATTTACAGATCGAAATGATTAACGATTCTAATTAAAATTACTCCTATCTTAATAGCGCCTGTAGTGAAGTTTCTACAACGTGCAAATTCAAATTTCCTTATAATTAATTCCCCGTGTCTATCGTTATCGAAACATTTGAGAATGCAGTAATTTTCAGAGTCGGTTTAGTTCCAGATATTTGCTAATATCGCGTTAAATGACGGAATATTTTATATCTGATACTATACTGTTCGAATTAATTGGAACAAATGTAAAAAAAAAATGCCTTTTCTAAAGTTTTAGCTTTTAATCCTTACATACCTTAATCAGACTGATAAATATCTATATTAGTACGAAGTTTGCCCTCCTTTAGTCGAAAGGACCTTTTCATTGGCATTGACTCCACTAGTGTAGATCACATGTTCTTGACTTCATCATCGGGGAACCACACTTGTATAGCACTTCTTATCATTTGTCTTGCTGTCGTGCTGTTCATCTTAGTTAAACGATTCTTAAGGATATGCCTTAAGTTCTTAATGGGATTTGGTTTGGTGAATTACCAGGGCAATAAAGCGCTTTTATTTTATTTTTCCGTTTAAAAATCTGGAACAGTTTCGAATTGTGACAAGGCGCCAAGTCATGCCGAAATGTTTTCAAGAACTGAACAATCCCACTTAGTAATATTTCAATGTATTTGACAGAATTCATTATATATTTAAGAGGATCTAAGCTTCCACTGCCATTTGTTGTGAAAAAATTCCCTCTAAAACATCTCTTTGGTCTCAGATTTTCATCTCTACTTCTTCTAACTACACTTGACTTATATCTCTGCATCTTATTGCCTTACGGCCAATTATATCAAATGTAATTTTAAGTGGAAAAAATAATTCTATTTCGCTGGCAAGAACTATTTTGTTGCTAATCTGTACGTTTAAACGCTCGGATAAAATATTATTTAAGCTGAATTATATGGTGTTTAAGAGATTTTTTTCTTTTAATCAAAGCAATCCGGGCATTGATATTTTACCTTCTACCGTACCGTTTAAGTCAACGAAATCCTGTAAGTGAACTAACCGAGTGGAAGAGCAATTCTAAAAAATCCATTTTATGAGAATAACATCTAAAATACTTAATCCGACATTTTTTTTTATAAATGAGATAGCCATTGATAAGAATGTAATTGCTTACTATATCACAAACACAACTCTCAGATATAACATAAATATCTGTACTGATGGGATGGAAATTATCAATGGTTAATCAATTAGTTTAAATTAAAAGTCCCATATCACCTAATGTAAATTTATAGAAAATTATATAAAAACTTTTTTTGTCTGAAATACTACTATCAATTTTCTTCTTTTTAAATAATGCTTGTATTCAGTTGAAGTTTGATCTAAAATATCGTATTTTTTCATTATGATCGACATATTCTCTTTGCGTGGTTCTTTCTAATGGTTGATCCGCCATTTTGTCCACGTGAGTTCGAATTCAATTTTATTTAACATTTGGCTTAAAATTCAATAATTTCTTGATTCTTGCTATAATTGGAGACATGTCGGATATATAAAAGTGTCCTTAACACGAGTTTCAAGTAACTAAAAACATAATTCACTTCCATACATTTCCTTTAGTCTTTTCGAAGTGATCTATTTGATATTTTCCATGGGTTAAAACACATCACTTTAATTTTTAATTTAATTTTTTTAAATTAATTTTTAATTTGATTCATTAATTTTTTTAAAAATATTAATGACTTTTTTAAATTTGTAATTTAAAATTATCCGTGAAAAATTATTATATCTTTCTCCTGTGTTTATGCGTTCCTATTTTAAACCAGAATACTTCCATGATTTTAAAGTCACATTTGTTCATAACTTTAATATCTTTCTGATATGTATAGCCCTATATTTCAAAGGTGTTTCTTCTCTTGAACAGATTATAAATGAAATTTATAATGAAAAAAATATACATAAACATATGTAATATATATCACATATATGCAAGCATATAATTTCTGAAGCAGAAGACAGTTTTGAAGACAGTGAAGATACTTTCGATTTTTTAACTTCGTTTTGTTTCCGTCCCGGGAGACATGATTTTTACAGAAGCAAAAGCGACGGGCACAACACAGAACAACACAATCCGAAATGAGGAAAAGCTGAGGAAAATTTTATCCCTGTGAATATATACTGTGAGATTTTAATAGGGATTTCCATCACGTGTCAAACACAAGTAAGGGAATCATAGGCACCTTTTAAAAGAATGTGCATAGCTGGACAATATTTTATCCCTTCACTAGGAGTGTGGGAACCATTCATTAAATCATTTTCATAGAGCTTTTGTTGCATTAATTAAATAAAAAAAGTGGAATGGGATCAGGTAGAATGAATATGAGCTAATTTAAGACAAAACTTTCGAAATTAATTAAGTTTAAACTAGATTTTAAAATATCATTTCATATAAATGTATAAGACTGATAATCATAGAAAAGATTAAAAATTATTAAAAGTCAAAAATTAATTAATTTATCATTAAAAACTTCAAAATTGTATGAATATCATTTTTAAGCAATAATATGTTTTGAAAACATTATGGAAAGTAATGTCAAAATTTTAGCAAATTTTAATTTTTAATTAGATATATTGTTTTGAAAATAATCTGAGATAAATTTCATGAGGGTAAAGTATGTCTGAGAAAAATTTGGTAGTTCTAGATCAAACGGTCTATATAGTGCATCCAGCACATATGCATTCAAATGGACTCAGACTCGTATGCACATATTCTTCTGTTTTGTTAATAGAAATGGCATGTTTAGTCAATAAAAAAGTGACATATTATCCTTTAATTTCTATCGCTTGAAATCTTATTGACTGTATTTGCAAGCCATCAAATCAATCCGATTTACTACAAGATGCTTAATTCACAACAAAATAATACCATTATTCGAAGAACCAATTCCATTCTAATCAACTTAATCCACTATGTAAGTTAATCTTGTAAGTTATCTAATTCTCCCGAATGAAAGCTGTTATCTCCTTGAATAATTAAATCAGCATTATCTAAAAGGATCCATTCCACCGAAAACCTAATAGTTCTACTTCTGGAGGAGAATCAATTAGAATCTACTCTAAAGACATTGAGACAGAATCAAAGAATGGTTAGGGTTGTCCGTTTCTTACTAATCGACAAATTGATGCGGCTCAAGTCCATTCAGCTTCTGGCAACCAGCGTTTAACCATACATTCCAATCTCCTTGTGGTTCTCTACAGCAATCTTATCCAATGAATTCCACTGTTTGGATATAATCCTTTCTTTCAGTCGTTTATTATCCTGCTTGTAATTCCCTGTTAATCTCTTTGTAATAAATGAACATCCAAGTAAATGAATCCGGTTCGACAAATGAGGTTAAGAAATGCAGCGAATATAAATGCTGATCGGCAAAAACCATTAAAATGAATCTTGAAATAAAATGCTTGTAAATAAGGACTTAGTCATTTGTGATTGATTTAGAATTTAGAGTTTCTAAATCTGTTTATCATGGCTAAAAGATGCATAGCATTCAATGTATTTTGTTGATAATGGAATAAAATATTAGTTGAATTCATAATAAAGTTTGCGGAACTTCGTTGAAACAGAATGACAACAATGCAATAGTTCTCTTTTTATACAACAGATGAAACTATGAAATATAAAACTCTTTAGCGGATGCAGAACCGTTTACAGCCAAAACAGATCTCGAAAGTTGCTTGAATATAATTCTTCCTAAAGTAATATATATATTTTTTATTTAATAGATTTTTTACTACAGTTTTAAAAGACACTTAACCTTATAATTATGAATTTTTAAGTTAAGAAAATAATTTTCATTTATTAAAACGTAGTCAGAAAATGCTCTGAATATATTGCTGAAGAGAAAAATAAACAATTTATTAACAAATGTTACATCAATTTATCTTCCAAAGAACATGATAATCATGGAAAGTGATATATTTCAATAGATTTACTGGAGTTATTTTACTTTTTATGTTGTTAAAACACGATAATACTTTTAAAAGAACATTTTTACCATATTAACAAACATTGAAAAAAGCGTTCATAGTACTGCTTTGAGTTTATGTGATTTTCTTTATTATGTGTGTATTAGCATACCTGGAAAATTTCATATTTATATCTGAACCATTTTTGTTTAATTCTTTGCGCAAGCTCTGAAAAATTATTATTGGGGAAAATGATTAAAGTAAACGCTTTTTTTTAAAGGTTCAACACGTTTAATGAAAGTTTTGAGTTTTTCTTTTAAATTAATTAACGAGCACACACATATGCAATACAAAAAAATGTTCAGATGGATTTCGGCTTTCAAATAAAATCATAAAAAATTTTAAAAAGTAAAGGTTTTTAAGCCCCGTAAGACATGTACATTTTATAAGTTATTTCTGCTTCTTCATTACAGTAAATCAGTTCGCGGTAATAAAATTTAATAAGAATTGACCCTTCATTTCCCAAATATATTCAATTTATCTGACTTAAAGTTTTTCTAAATTGGGGAATATCGGTGAGATTGTATTTCAACTTGCATAAAAAAAATCTCTTTAAGATGAATGACTATAATTCAAATATTTTTAATAAAAGGATACTGGTCAATCATGACTTCTGAGGGAATAACATTTAACAGATGGACTATCAATTCAAGAGGCAGATAAGTATTTTGTGCAAGGAACCAATCATGATTTTAAATACTAAATTCCATTTGACTTTCTTAGTATAAAGTTTTAAAGGCCTTGAACATAATTTTGTCAAAAATTATCTGTAATTCATTTTTAATTTATTTTATTAAAAGTAAAGAACTTTCATAGCGTTTTATAGTTATTATACTTTTTGCTTTATCTATATAAAATAGATATCATTCGGGGACAAAAACAAGGATATTGTATGTTTCATTTTTAAACTAGATTGGAAAGCGATTAAACTTATTCAAGTGTTGTTTTATTTCAAATACTGTATGTAAGGTTCACATAAAGTGAATCGATTAAATAATCGTAATTGTAT
>JAPMOR010001312.1:65704-85150 GCA_026543865.1 Argiope aurantia
CTACTTTTCAATTATTAACAAGTTGATTCATAATTCAACCTTATATGTACGTATCTTGGAAATTTGTTTACAACTTTATCTAAAATTTTTTATAAAAGTTGTGCTAAAAATAGTTTTAATAATGTGCTGAAAATATTTTTAAAATAATATTTTTCTTGAAATGTTGATACGATGCAATGCATTTCCAGATTTTTCTCTAGTAAAACGAAAGAAGATATTCAATATTTATAAGGAAAAGCATATGTATCTTGTTATATTTGCTGAAAATGAAAAATATAGAACATGCAGAAACAACAGACAACATACACAAATTGTTATACAAGAAAATATGCACGGATAAAAAGCCTTCTATTCTTTAATACGGGTACACTCGAATTTGCATTATCTTTTAGTTCAAATATTCAAATCGTATTTTAATAAAATCCTTTGCATCGCAGTAAAGTAGCCAAATATTATTGCTTCTTTCAAGCAGAACTTTTAAATATTGATGTGTAGTTGTTGTATGAATTTCAATTTCATATTATATTTAATATATTTCGCATTTTTCTGTTATTTTGATCTTAGCATGCCATTTTCTAATGTTTTGAAAACAATCCTCTTATTTTTCTAATATTTATTTCCATATATGCATCATTTTATGTAATAGGAAACTGAAAGGTTTCTTAATATTTTATTTAACAAGTTGGAAAGTCATTTTTTTTTAAATTTTGAACCCATTTCTTTCTAAAACCATTTGAATTTTCTTTTTACACTTTTAATTTGGGAACATTAATTCAGTTTCACAGTTGCAGAACATAAATTTTAATACTATTTCACATTTTTTTAAAAATGTTATTTTCTCTTATTTTAAGTTCAGTTAAATTCTTCTAATGAAACAACTAATTCACATAATAAAATTTAATAGCAATTTATCGTTCAGACTAGCCTTCACGATTGTTTTCATATTTCATATCACACATTTTAAAAAAATATTAAGTTAACTAACAGTTACAGCCAGCATTTAAATAACAGATCACACTACAGCTTATTTTTTATTCAAGGACAAAAAAATAATTAAATATGCAATGTCATACGCAAAATATTAAATATACCCTTTTAATAAATTTCTAAAATATAAAATTAAATAAATACACTTTTGTACTTGAGTTCATGCATTTTAAATTCACAAGGGTTTTTTCTCAATCTTTTCATGGAAATTTTCCGGAATATAATGATATTTTTTCAATGATTTCTGACATTTTTTTAAAAATTTTAATCCAGAAAATCATTAATTGGATATAGATGCATCTTATCAAAATCTTCAATTTTCTTTACCAATATAAGATTTAATTTTAAAAGTTTTATTTGAAATAGAGCGAAATATATTTCTAAAATAAACAAAAATTGATTTTAAAGATATTTGCTAACGAAGAAAGAGAATAAAATGCCTTTGAAATTGAAATAATTAACTTTTTTACTATAAATTGTATAATTCAAACTCAATTTATCTAAGCAAAATTTCTAGGTTTTTTTTTTTTCTAATGGAAAATATACAAATAAGTGATGAAACACTCTAAAGCATAGGTCTTATAAAATATCAAATTATTCAAAAATTATTTCAATTTTCTTTAAAAACGTATTTAATTAGGAACGAAATCTCATCACAATGTTTTAGTTTTATATTTTTCAAAATTTTACAATATTTTCATTGCTGCTTCCGAATGCATATTCCACTTTTATTTATTCCAGAAAAAAAACTCATAAATTTTTAATTTCTGAAATAAAAAAATTCATAACCGAGGAAACATGAATCCTATACGAAATTTTTCTTGGAAAATGGTATGAAGTAAGAACCTCTTTCGATATTCTCCAATACCTTTTCAAAGATTTACCATACCAAAATCATATTTTAAATTAAACTTTCTTCTTTTTGTAATGGAATAGAGTAAATATATTATCTGCAAAATATTTCATAATAAAAGGAAAATTACAAAATGAATTTAATAAAAAAACTGATATAGAATAGAATATAAAACTAATAATTTTATAATATAAAACTCATATGATAAAATTTTCAGAAAAATAATTTAAAGTGAGTATTTTTATATTAAATATATTTAATGTGCACATTGCATTGTAAAATATAATGTATTGTATAGATTGTAAATTATTTTTCAGAAAAATGATTTGCATTCCATATTATTAGTTTTAAATTATTTAAAGAGCATAAGAAAATAGAAAGCATGCGCATTAGCAATTCTAAAAGATTTATTTAAAGAATATTAACCATGCATCATTAAATGACGAGTCTTTTTATACCTTCATTTCGATTCAAAATATCATTTGTAAGTTTCCTATATAAATAGAAAAAAAATATATTTTTCATTAAAATTAAGAAAATTATAAAATCAATAATTCTACATTACCATTAATGAAAATATGAAGTAGCTCAAAACAAAACAAAAATATCAGTGCTAACATTGTTTAATTCCACTGTTAAACACCATATCAAGTTTTTTTGTGACATATAAGATTTCTAATATTAAGTAATATTTAAATTTGAAACTTCTGAAAAACGCATCAACTAATTGATAAACATCAAATTACATTAATACGCGAGCTAATTATAAACTTTATCTTTCAATCGAAGCTAAACTTATTGCTTTTCAAAAGAAAGAAGGAATGTTGATCTTTTCGAAATGACTAAATCTGATAGCGCCAGATGTTACGCAAAAATTTTATCTTAAATAAAAAGAACTATAACAAAACATTGTTCCTGCTTTTTTTCTTACTCTCTCGATACTTGAGCTTCAGAATAAAGGCCGAGGAAGAAACTAAATTCTTTTTGAATAAATGTCAAGAAGTTTGACAACGTAATGTTGTTCGTGAAATTTTATTTGAATTCTTTATTCTCAGAATCGCCAACACTGATTCATCCTAGGAGATGATTTAGGAAAAAAGAAATTAACTTTTGAATAAATTAATGAAAGCTTTGAAAAGAGCTTAAAATTATTTACCGTTCCTTATCATAATATGGCAATGTTTATTAAAATAACTCCAAGTTCATTTTTATAACTTACTTATTCAGAAGAATATTTTTTTCATGAATTAAATCATTATTCTTCGTTCTACTTATTTCACCGAGATTTTTAAATATTACTAATTAGGAATGAATGTTTGAAAACTATATCTTTTCTTCACTTGGTTTATTTGGATTCTGGGACCTGCTGGCATATTAGATGAGTACTACAAAACTTTTAAATTTGTTTTTTCTTTTTTCCGTATTGCAGAAAGTGTTAGTTTTATAAATTCAAACTTCAGGTTTTCTTTTAAATACTGTTACAAATCTATTATGCTTGTTTCCAGCACGGTTAGTTCAATCACTGGAAAGACCGTTTAATGATCAGCTCTGTTGAATGCTGATCGGATGCCAAATCAGTGATCCCAGGGCTTGGCGATAAAATTGGTTACCATTTGGCGACAAAATAGATAATACTGGAATCTCCCAGAATTTTGGAGATATCGCCATAGGAACCGAGATATGCTCGATTGTTCGTGAACCTTCTCTGCCACGTTTCGGGAACTATAAAAAGCCCTGCGATCGAGTTGGATTCAGTGTTTTGAGTTCAACTCTGGTTAATAGTTGAATGAGCTCTCTCCCGGAGTGCTTCGAGCTGAGTTTAGTTTGTTTTTTAAAATATTTGTATCAATTTATAATAAAATCAAAACCTGGAATGTGTTACAAGATCCAAATATCTAAAAGCGTAAATCTGAATCATGAAAAATCGTAACAATGATGTAAGGCATGGTAATGTGCTAAAAATTGCTGTTAATGTTTATATACGATTATAAAATCCAATATTAAAAAAAAAACTAAAAATACCAACACGCGGAGTTTGAAAAGCAATAAGCCCAATTCAGGGCGAGATTTCTGAAAACAAGCAAGATGCTGGATAGAAAACCGTGGACATTCTACAAGAATGTGTAAAACAGGCATAGGACTATTACACATTAAGCAAAATGGTGTTGGATCCCCCATCAAAAAATGTTGATGGATGCTGAGTGCTTCGAATTTCTTATCATTGCTATGCTGTTTGCGAGAAGTGCTGATGTGTATTACTTGATGCAACTCAATTGCATATTTGTTGTCTGTGTATCCGTGACTTCATGTTAATAGATTCGTTGTTTGTGACCGAGGTCTGTTGACTGTACGTCTCCATACACCGTTCCTTAACAATACTTAATTGTTTTAAAGAGAAAATTAAAAGATTTATTGTGATACTATGATGTACAAAAGAATTTCAACTTAATTTTCAATTTATATAATTTATTTTGGTATTATTCTTCTGTGTTCTTGCTCTTGCTTCTGCAAATAATTTATCATTTTATATTCTTTCTTATAAAAAATTATTACTTCCTTATAAATGATGAAATTGATTATTTCTTATTATAAATCAGAAGTTTGAGTGTTCATATCACGGTCAGACTACCAGATATGGATAAAATTATTGCTTTAATTATACAACTTGATCATTTATTCAAAAGTATCAACTTTATGTACAAGTAATAATACAAAAAAAAACTATTTGCAGGAACGTACAGACTTAGGATCAACTGTTAAATATATATATATATATACAAGAAACTCATTTTTCAATGAATAACAGCATATCATATTCAAATAGTAGTCTTCTTTAACATAAGGTGCGAGAAAGAAATACGTAAAGCTCCATTTTCTCAATAAATCACAAATTTTGACATTCCGATGCAGAACTTTATATATTCCGCCAGTAAAAATACACTATTGAATTTCTTAAAATAATAATAGCGTTGGAAAATATCTTTTCTGGACATCCATTATCAAGCGTATCAACTAGGAAGTAAGCACATCAACAATTGAAGATAATCTCTCGTATCCTTTCCACATCAGTCTCTCCAGTGAAATATGTCATTTAACTCAACCAAAAGGACTACTTTCTCGAGTAGATAATCTTGATAATTCTTTATTTCACTAATACTTCATTTTTGCTATGAATTGGTTTACAAAATGTTTTATTCATTAAATGTTAAGATATATTAATAGACTTTTTATATCATCTATTAATTTTCTCAGATTTTAATGTAAAAAATATGATTGCTTATTTTCTCATTATCATTTATTTTTCTTTTGTTTTCTTTCTGCTATTGCATTTTTCCTGATAAGTTGAACTTATGAATGAATTGATTTACTAAAGGAACTTTTATTCACTAAATGATAAGATTTATTACTGGGTTTTCCTATTCACTATTTTTGAAAATCATTTTTCAAGATGTGATTAATAATAGCGTTTACTTTATGATTCTCTTGAAATTTGAAGTAAATAAAAAAAAGTTCAATATTAAAAAAATCAGCATTGTTTATTTGACTATCATCATATTTTTTTTCATTGGTGCACTTTTTGAGGCAAGCTGAATTTAAGATCGAAATTTGTAGTTACTGTAGATATTTAAGTTATTATTTTATAAAAATGTAATACTATCTACGGTTATGCATAGCAATATAAAATAAAAGAAATGTTTTAAGGTTGAAATGGAAAAAAAAATCAAATAATACGAAGAGTGTAAAAAGGAATCTATCATAAAACTGTACCATTAGAAACATAAAAACTTAACATTAACACAAAAACTTGCCTACCCAATGAAAAAATAATGTTTTTTTAGATACAAATATGCGCCAATGAAATACAATGCTTTCACACTGGTCTGAAAGAAGTTATCAAATGTGTAATCCAAATGATGTGCAAAGTTTCATTTCTTTAGAATTTCTAAAAGCTGAATACATTAATACCACACCTAATCTTGTTAATACGAAGGTTTTTCTCTCTACTAGAAACTAATATAAGGGCTAAAGAATAGTGTCTTAGTGACCAATCAGCAGGAACTTAATCCACTTTACAAGTTAATCTTACAAGTTAATCCACTGAAATGAAAGTTGTTACTTCTCCAGAAGATTACAATCCTGGCTAAAAGGAAATATTCTCCAAACAGGTCCAATTCTCCTTTCAAAGGAAAAACAATTTAGAATGATTCTAAAGACATTCGATCATCTTGCATTCCACGGTACACTAATCTCATCCATCGAAGAATGGGCTAGGTGGTCAGATTCCCTCTGATCTGCGATTAGAATAAGAAAAAAAAACACCTCAGTCGATCAACTGGAGCTTACATTTAATCATTTATTCCAATACGCAAGAGAATCTCTGGTGCAAATTGATCGAATGTCTTAACACTTTCTGGATATAATCCCTTCTTTCAACCCTCCGAATTTGGGTGTACCTCTCTCGTAATCCTCTATAACAAATGTACATTGAAAAAATGGGGCTGATTTTCGATATGAAATCAAGATTTGAGGAGGGCATATAATGTTAAATTGTAACAATGTTTAAGGTTAATTTGTGGCCTAAATAAAGAGAGAATTAAGATAAAACTGGTCGACTTAGTTAAAAAAATTCTTTGCAAGAGGGTTTCATGTAATACATATTTTTATTACTTTCTAACAGAAAGTATACAAGCACATTGTTGTGGGACTCCTTCGATTTGTTAATCGATAAAGAAACAATCCTTTAGTAACCAGCGACGACTTTTATTAAACATGAAGATAAAAATACACAGACAATAAATATACAGCCGAAACGAACACTAGCAACCCACAGCAGCACACTACAACAAATAGTAGTCCACAAGCAGTAATCGGTAGTAATAAAAACCAGAGTACACAAAGCCGCCAGACAGAATTTAGCAGGTCGAGGGAATCTTCATAGCTACTCTCTACGTTCTCTCAGAACGTGTGAAATTCTCTACGGTCTCCTCGCTTTAGTTGTATCCAACTACCGACTCACTACTACACGATTGGCTACTCCTCGCACGACTCGATGCTGCTTCTACAATAATCACCAGGACTCGGCCATCAGCACAATTCTGCAATCGTTTAAACTCCACACAACTCTTGTGCCTCCCTGGACTGATCCAACTACTCGTCGTGGACTCGCTATGTGACTCTAAACCTCTCGAGAACTCTTTCCATGAGTCAGTACACGACCGGCTTTATACTGTGGACCTTTTATAGTTTTTGGATTACGGCAGAGAAGGTTCTGGAACAATCAGGCATATCTCGATTCTTATTGGCTCTATCACCAAAATTATGAAAAATTCGTATTATCTATTATGTCGCCAAATGATCGCCAAGTTTTTCGTTAACTCGTGAGATCACCAATTCTGCATCCGATCAGCATCCAACAGAGCTGATCGTAAAATTGTCTTTCCAGTGATTGAACCAACCATGCTGGGAAGCAGCATTACAGATTTGTAACATTGCTCCACTCTTCAAGAACTGATGTTTCGGCAGTTCACACAAGAATCCAACAGCTAGTGTAGGCCATCGATCGATGTAAACAATCTTTGATCCGGCATTGGGCGACTTCCGCAGTTTCGGTGATGACATCATTTACTAAGTTTGCAACAATACTGTTTCCAAACCGTTGGATGTTTTAATAGTTACTGAGCAATTCTGGTAATAAGAAGTACGAACAGGGATCATAAGCTTTCCCTCCTTCTGTAATTCCTCAATCATGAGATACCTTAGCCCACTAGATTTCTAATATGCATCTGTGATGTCTGATACAGTGCAATTTGGTTAATTCGAATTTTTTTTTTCTTTTTTCATTCCGGTTTCGAGTTTTTTTATTCCGGATGAAACGATATATTCTCTATATTTTCCATTTCAAGATATCATGTTTTGTTTAATTCGGATTTTTAGATAATTCTAATTAGCATTTTATTTCCGTTAGCTTCGAATCATTGAAATGGTAATATTTAAAAGAAAAGCTACAAAAATATCAAATGATGGTTAAGATTATCAATTTTTTTTTCCTTCGTTGATTAACCTCAAGTTATAGCTAACTAGACACTTTCTGGAAGTAAAACTTATATAATCCCTAGGTGATTTTTTAATGCATTTTCAACAAATTACATCCGAAAATGATATAAATAGAGTATTTTATTTATTTTTGTACCCCAAAGTCTATTAATCAAATTTTTAATAAAATTAAAAAATCAAAACAATAAAGCATGCAACTACATGATATCATTCGCTAACAATAACAAACTCTAACTATTCGCTAATAATTTGCTAACCAATATCATTCGCTAATGTTCTAATTTATATAAATGCACTAAAGGAAATGAATTAATCATATTAGTAATTAACTCTTTGATCATAATTTAGTTATAAAACTAAACTATGATTATAGAATTAATTATTGTCATATTTAACCCTTATATATCCCATTATATGTCTTTTGTAAATGTCATTGGAATTTATTTTGGAAAAAAAATACATTCTAAAACTCATGTAAATATCAAAAATATTATTATTATAAATGTTATAATATTAAATGTTGGAAAGATGTTATAAGAAGAACTGAAACAATCTTTTAATGAGTATTTACTACGGTTAGATATTACGAAATTACATTAAAATTAATAATTGTTAGAATTTAACAAACAAAAATGAAGAATACAATATTTTTAAATATTATTTTAAGAATATTTGTTTATTCTTTTGACAGCATTATTTGAATTAAAAGTAATTTCAGAGACATGTAGTCAATGACTCCATAAATAACAACAACTTTGAAAAAGAATAACTCGATCATACGTACGTGTTCATACTAAGATTTTTGCCAACATACTACTGAAAGAACAATTTTAAAGGACTGAGGAGATGATTGTAGTTGAGGACACAATATTACGTGATAATCAGAGCTAATGTACAACTCGGAGTCATTTTGACTCCCGTCTACAGATACGGGTTAGTTATGTATTAATTGTATCAATAATTATTGGTTACCAAGAAATTCAATTTTAAAGAAAAACCATTATTAAGCTGTTTTATTACTTCAATGAGGTTCCATTATGAGCATATCAGTTTCCTGCTAAGTGAGCTCCGGATGTTAGGTGAAAAAAAGGAATTAAAATTAAATTTTAGGATGTTTTTTATTACTAAAAATCCTGTTTACCACCTTTTCTGGATTATTCAAAAGTAACTCGGAAGATGCGAAATATATTTTTTTTTATATTTCAGCTATGGTAAGCTAGCTAATCATTAACTTGTAGAGGAATGAAGATCATTATGATCAGTGCAGTGGAAGTAAGCTGATGTATTTTTTCGGGAATCTTTTTTTAATGATCACATTTCACACAAATAAACACAAAACACGAAAGACAAAGCAATAAATTTGAAAATAATAAATTTCATGAACCAGCAAACCTCATACAGAACAGCATCTCATTTCACATTATTTACAACTGCAACGGACAATGGGTTGAGTAGCTAATCAGGCAGCGCCATCTATTATCCAAACAAGATAAGAGTAATACAATTGCTATAAACTGAAATTAATGCATTTGTTCACTAAGCATAATAATTAGCAATAGAATCAAATATATTGTAGAAAGCTGCCTAATGCAATTTTTTTAATAAAATGTTGGAATAGAAAATTCTTATGATATATCAAATATTTTAAAGAAAATATCATGAAAAAATTTATTAATACTATAATAACAAAAAAATATTTTTGATTGAAAAGCAGTAAAATAGACGAAAAATGAACTTGAATAAAGTCGACAGTTATAAACGAAACATAATAAGATAGAATAGCCTACATCCTATGAAATAGCAAAATGATCTATTTCTAACACCTATAAATAATTAAATATCTTCAACTAACTAAATGAAATAAGGAATAATAATTTTAATTTAAAATCAGAAATTTCTGAATAATTTAATTGTGAAAAGGAATTGGCATTCATCTCTACAGTAACTTAGCAATCTTACATTCTCCAATAGAATATTTTTTTAAAATGTGGTCAAACGTCTCTTTACCTTTAGTCTAATAAATTTCATGAAAATTTCTTATCATTTACAAAAAATTATTATCTTAAGTTATCTGTCTACCTACGGAGACAAATTTTTGAAAAGTCCCACTAATGAGCTATTTCAGTTCATTTTCAGGATCAATGTGATTTCAAATAATGAAAAATAATCACCAGGAAATTCTATGGCAGTTGAGATTCTTTAAAATGTGTCAACTTGGTTTAAAAAATAAAGAAATGTGCAGCAAAAAGCAGAACACTCTATAAAAAATTCTATTGCACATATTCCAATTATTTTTGCTCATAATATACTTACAGCAATAGTAAAAGGAATGAGCTAGAATCTAAGAAATATGTGCATTTTCAAAAAAAGTTATGGCTAATCGACTATTTTTCTGTATTGAAAATTTCACAAAATTCATTGTTAAAAATTGCATTAGGCAGCTCTAAATGAAAAACTGCTGAGTTCAAAGTTATATTTCTAGTTCATTGTCTTTAGCACAATGAAGGTAACACCTATGCAAAATATCAAGGCAATACGTTTTTAAGATATCATGTTTTACGTATGAAACTTTTTACGAAATCCAAGTTTTTCAAAATATTCATTTAATGTTTTCTTTTGTCTTGTGTTAAATATGCTTTGTAAACATATACAATATTCAAAAGCAGATGTAACTGCCATTCCTTTCGGCACAAAACTACTAAAAAAGTATTCTAATATGCATAGCCTGCTGATGAAACAAACTGTAAATTAAATTATAATCCAGGGATGCATGTATTTGATAAAATGTTGGGAAACATGCAACTACTTCCGGTTTCGTTTTCAGCTGCAGTGGTTTATAAAACATCACATGTCTCGGTTTCTATTTATCGTGGAATTAAAATAAACACAGATTTGATAACCCAAATAAATGGGTTTTAAAATAAAACGATTAAAAATTATTTAAATTTCACCAAATACAGTCTTTCAAACGTAGACAGATATCTTAATACACAACTTATTAAAGTTCAGATAGCAGCAAAGTAGGGAAAAAACTGAGGTAAAAAGCTTTTTAGTGCTATCATTATTTTAGTATAGAATTTTTACATAAAATCTAACGCTTTCAAATGAAAATGAATTCCCAAAATTCGAGTTCCTCTTTGTTTATTTTCTATAAAAGGATTTAATATTTATTATTAAAGAAGGCAATATTTAAAATAAACTTACTTTCTTGTATTCAATTACATCATCGATGGTGAAAGCCAATCTTTCCATTGGGTGAAATTTAGACATTTTGAATATTTTAAGTGACTAACATCGCACTCGAGGACGGTGAATAATATTTCAAATAAAAGTGAAAAATAAAACCCACTTATAGCTAAAAATTGTCCAGCTGAGCCTTTCTTAACTTGTTAGTAATGGTATTTTACACGAAAGAGCTGAATGTAACTTTTTTTCTTAATGAGTCCTGAATTTTTGTTTCCAAAATAAAGAGTTCAATGAAACATTATATAATATTTTTATTTAAAAAAATTAAAATCAATAGAATGTTTCTTTAGCATGTATGCATTTTACACTTTTCTTACTTTTGAATTTTTTCCTACATAATTTAAAATTCGTTTCCCTTTAAAGTAGTTGGATGTCAATGGATCTTTTACCTTTAATAATATTTGCATTACAGGTATACAGAAAGTATCATTTACATTCTATTTACTTATAATAGGTATATTCATGTTTATTATAACCTTCACGATTTAAATCAATTCCTTACTGAAGCGTTTAAAAAAATTGAAGAAACTCGATCAAATTTTAATTGACTTAGTAACATATAATTGTAAACGTTAAAACGATAAGATTATTTTTAAAATAATATAGATAAAAATTATTTATCAAAAATTTAAAAGGAAATGTAAAATTATTCATAAAAACTATCTTATATTAAACCCTTTTTTTTATTTTCTTATATATGAAGCATGCAAACAGAAATATGCAATCCTCAAAAGTTTCAGAAATTAACAAATCTCCACTTTTCAGATGTTTGTTAATCGGAAAAAATATTTTATAGGGTTATTTTTGTCGAACTTAGGAATTCTAGGGTTATTTTTTATCGCACTAACTGTTTGTAAACATGATAGCCTAATATTCGCTTTAAAAGTTTGAAATTTAGTATATTGTCTTAACATCAAATTTGCAGATTTATATCAAATTTTCAACGAAACACATTCTCAGAAGGTATGTTTGGTTGATCAAGGGAGTACAGTAACTTCAATTTATTACAATGTAGATGAATTCAATTTAGAATACAAATTTAACATCTAAACCGTAGATTCGTATCACATTTTGAACCAATCTGAGGGGCGGGGAAGGAATCCTGACCATAAGGTTGACCGTCTGTCGCTTTGAAGTTTCGTATGCACATAAAGCGGACATTTAAAAATGCATGAAATTTGATAAAAGAAAATTAGTTACACAATTTTTATCACCTAAAGTTTAGCTGTAAATCATATCACTGACTCTCCTAACCGCCCGAAGGCATACGGATAAAAAAAAACTGAATCACCGGACCGCCGCTACAGCAATACTGGCGGGAACTGGGGTTGAGTTCTAAGGACCATCACTGACCACGGGACAACCCTTCTCTAATGAAGTACATCCCGGCATCGATGGGATGAGCCAAATCCCCCCACAGTATCACAGTACAATCGCACACCCCTGGGTAGTGAGAGCCAACTATCATGCAGGAAAAGTTCTCATCCTCATTTCGAAGTGCCCCCCAAGGGGAGATAAAAAGTTGAACTGATTCGACTTCGGACCATATCGTTTGAAGGATAGTATATTTATAGCCTGTATATTCTTATGCAAATAAAAGTGATGACTCATATACGCAATGACAAAGATGAATGAAATTTTATACTTGATTCTGCTTCTAAAAGGCAGTTGTGTTAAATTTTTGGTTTAATTCGATTGCAAAGAAGACATTTAAAATTTAACCGCGATTTTTTTTCATTATATTACGAAGCACAAAATGTCCATGTGCAGGATCCTTGAAAATAAATTTCAATGCAGTAAAAGTACCAATGCAATAAATCCAAAATATTCTGAGTAAACATTATGCCTTTATTGGAGAACATACGAAATACTTTATAGGTCATCATTGCCACTCATTTTTGTTTCATATTCTAAAGAATATCCTTTCCTCTATCTTCAGTAATATATATTATTGATTTTTTAACAATAAAAAAATGTGGCAAAATCTTTTCTCTGGTTATCCATTATCTCCTGCATCAACTGGGAAGTTTGGACATCAACAACTGAAGATAATCTCTTGTGTCTTTTCCACATCAGGAGCTCCGATGAAATATGTCACTGAGCGCAAACAACAGATCATTGTCTCAAGTAGATTATCTTGACAATAGAAATAAAAGACTTGGAAAAGAAATGCCTTTTATCCTTCCTTTATTTCATTTTTCAATCCTTTTAGTTAGAGAAGACAGCATAAACAATATTTTCCAAAAATGGTATTAACTATGAATGTTTTTTTTAAAATTTATCTTCGAAGAAATCTTTTATGAGAAATGTTATTTGTGTATTAATATGTTTGATTTACTACTTCGCACTGGAATATGCAGATGTTTACTTTACTACTTAACACAACAAAATATAAATCAACATTGTTTATTCATCTCTTTATTGTGGATACTCAGAGATTTCTTTACCTGTTATGTACATCATCAGATTTTGCTTCTAAGAGTTACTTTTTTTAATAAGTCTTGCCAAAATATGTTGTACAATTTATGATGAGCTTTTTAACTGACCGAGAAAAATATACCAGCTAATAGATATTAAATATTTTGATTCCTAAAAGAGGAAAACTAGTTTCATTTTCCTTGTGTCAATTATCATTCAAGTAAAACACGCAATATATTCTTCTATGGAGAAGAATTTTTTTTAATCAGATTTCTTTTACGTTTTTTTATAAATCTTGGCCATTTATTGTTCTTAGCAATTGTCAGATAACAGTGTAGTATTAAAAATAAATAAAGTTTAATAAAATCAAATTTAGTATTCAATTTTTTAATACTACTCTGTTGTGTAAAATACATAGGCAAACTTTAAATTTATTATGTTATTGAAATTTCCGAATTTTAATAATGAAACTAATTATTAAAAAATAAAGAAAAAATGGCTATCTCGAATGTAATATATATGAAGAACTAATCTCTATAAATGCATTATGATACTTTAAATGTAAATTAAAACTTTAAAATATGTGGAATCCTTACATTCAGAAACGTCTACAAATATTAGGGGGCAATATTTGTTCATTATTGTTATAATAAAGTTAAATATTTCTATAAGTAGATATATAATTTGAAAGGTCCAAGATTTCTTTAGATCATTAATTATGAACGAATCAGATCAGATTATTACATAAGCATATTGTTATTCAAGATAATCTCATAATGAATCAAAGCAATTATCGTTGCATTTCATTAATTTACGAAATGCACATATGAATACCGACGACTTGGTTTAAAACTTTCGGAAATCCAAAATTTAGGAAAATTCAATTTACTTTGAAGACAGTAGGAAAAAAATAAAAATAGTATGTTAAACCTTCGTATGTTCATAGAATGTAATTTTCCTAGTGGACATTTTAAAATCCATAATTAGGGTTCAAAGCGTACGTTTTAAATAGTAATCTGTGCCTCTTGGACTATAACTCGACATCTATGAGTTTTAAACGAAGTCTATGATATAAGCATATTTTAAATCATTTTTTCTATTTGGTACATTCAATTCATAAATACTCAATAATTTCGTTAATACTAATTATTGATTTATTATGTATACTTTTCTTTCTTTTTGATGCTATTCGATTCAATTCTTATCAAATGAAAACAAAAATAAATATTCAAGTATTAATGGAACTCACGCACTTGGCCTTTTATTTCAATGAAATCATGTGACTAATACCAAGTAAAAAGAAGTAAAGTATCCTGAATCTGCTGATGAATCATAAGTAAAAACCAGCTTTGTAAGGCACTTTCTCTCTTGTGTTTCCAAAATATATGCCACTGTAGGAAATATAACTTTGAGTAGTTATGAAAGCGGGTTGTAAAATATTTATAAGCAGATATTTTATGAGTAATATAAAGCTGTGAAGCACATAAATTACGCTCAACTTCTTTTCTTCGGTATTTTTTGCTTAAGAAATCTTCAAGAAATCTCTTTTTTTATTTACTTGTCTTTTTCCGTTAAGAACGTTTCTGTTTTATACATCCATTAAACTATTCTAAAGCATATGACAAACTAAATGTTCCAGAGTATATTTTATAAAAACGAAATTTCGTACTGAACATGAGATTAATATGATCTAATATAAAATTATTTTGAAACTAGTTCATACATGTTTCTGTATTCCATAATATGAAATCGCTCTTTACACAATAAGACAATGATTTTTTTACTGCTTAGTACAGAAAGTTTGAAAAACCATAAGACATCTAAAACTTCGATTTCAAGATTTTGATTCGCCAATTTCACTCATTTCTAAATCATAAAAATTCATTTTTGGAATTATGCCTGCTTATCTGAATATGATAGTTAAAAAAATGAGAGAAGTGCATAAATGAACCTTAATATGCAGATTTCTAACTAATATTATATCTATAAGTATACAATGTAATAGTATTTATAAAATTGTAAATTATAGTTGTAATCAAAAAATATAATAAAATGAAAATCATTTTAACTTAATTATTGAAACTATAGTTCCACAATATACTGATTTTGGGCTGAATATATAAGAGTGAGAGAGAAATAGGTATATAGATATTGATTTGAATTTGTAGGTAGCCGTAAGTTATAATCCTATTGAAATGATGCAAGAACTACTAAAAATTTATGAGATGGTGTTATATAATATTGTCAGAATTAGAACATACAGAAAAAGACTGTAATAGTTATAAAAGAATGTGTGTGTGTAAAATCGCTTTTTTTCAGGAAATACATCTATACAGATAAAAAAAAAGCAACTTTATCCAAATAAAATATATAATTTGATCCAAATCCTTACAGCCGTTTCCGAGATACACGAAACACACACACACACAAACTGCTCGTTTACAATTATAAGATTCAAAATAATTACCTTTATTTAGCTCAAATTTATTTAATCGAAGTATCTATTTCACAGTTAATGAATTTAGTGAACTTCAAAGAAAAAAAAATATCCACTTGTAATTCAAAATTATTCCTGAAAATAGACGAATAGCTTTGCAATCAATTCATTACATAATGTTTTTAATAATATAATATGAAATCATAGCTATGTGCAGCTGTTTTGGAATGGATAAAAGTGAATAGCAGTAATTTTTAAATTTTCTTATATTAGTTCATTCTTAAAAATTTTAAGATCAATAAATGTCTTTTAAGTCTGAAAAATATCATATATTGCTACCGAAATATTTTGTGCAATTGTTATTTAAATCTGAATAGTTCTAAATTGATATTTTTGATTTAAAATATTTGGCTATTATTATTTTATAAAAACGATGTAAGAGTATGTCCTTTCAAGGTGTCAAATCAATTCACTCAAGGGGTCAAATCAATTCATTGAAGCCTCGGGATGTTAAACAAATTTACTCAAGATTCAAAATGTCAAATTATTTCTAAATTTACATTTATATTAAGTACATAATGAATTCATTTGCAATGAGAAATAAATCCCTTGTAATTAACGTTTTTCGGAGCAAATATCGTTAAATAAAATAATTTCTCTTTTGAAAAACATGTAAAAAAAGGCTTATAGTAGATATTTCCAGGAAATTTGTTTGCTTTGTTAAGTTAAAAAATATATTTAAGATATCTGGATCTTTTTCTTTCTAAAATCAATATCCAAGAAGCAATTCTTTTATTATGATATCGCAATTAAAAACATAATATAAGAATATCTTTCATTCCCCACGTTTAAAAACAGCTCGTTGCTAAATTTTAACGTCTTAAAATATGTACTACTAGCTTTTACCCGTGATTTCGCTCGCGTGGAAATTTTGATGTGTATGTATGAGAACTGATGGCCTGATAAACACTTAGCAGTGTCTGTCTAAAACTGCCTGCGAACAAAACGGCAAAGCTGCCCATCACCGCCTAATTGCCGCGGATGTCCTGCAGGCTGCGTTTTAATGCCTCTAATGCATGTTTGTGCGACATTGGGCACTCGTCCCATATTATTAACTTGTACTGCTGCTAAAGGACTCCCCAGTCGTTGTTTTTGGTGATGTTGCATGTCGGGGTATGTTCACTTGCAAGATTAAGCTGCAATTTGAAAACGGAATGTTCAATATAGTCACTGGTAAGCAAAGTTGCAACGATGCCCGAGGAAGATACAGCCAGAGCTATATCGTGGTTCTTGCGGAGTTGGGCTAGCAGGAAATTCAGCACAAACGTCTTACCCGTATTTTCTGGTGCGTCAAGAAAGGATAATCCCTCCTCTCCACTATTTACTCGGTTCAGAATCATTTCGTAGATTTGACGGTGCTAGGAAAGTAATCGTGGTATCATTTCATTGAGCTGCTCTTCTATAACCGCGGTGTTGTAGTTTAGCTCCTTCACAACTTCGCTTGATAATTCCCCTCTTCGCTGCAGTGGGGGGTAGGCCGCAATCGGTGAGAGATTTTCCAGGTATGGAAATCATTTTATCCTCAATCAATACATAATCTTCGTTAATGATTAGGTTATTGTGAGTGTCATCTAGCTTATGCACGATATCTTTCGATAAAGCGTCCTTGTATTTATCCCACAGCTGGAGGGGGTTTGAAGTCCGCAAGTGCTCACTAAAATTGCAAACAGGTCTTCTAGCTACTTTCATAGCCCGAGCTTTACTACTCCTTTTCGAAAGATTAGATTTGCGTTTTCTGGGCATTTCGAAAAACTATCAAATAATAACAAATTAAAAAAAAATTAAAACTAACCTAAAACCGATGCACTTAAAACTATAAGTATATGCGAAAAATATATAATTAACATAAATACAATTTAGTTACAAAAACACACAACTAATCTAAAAACAATTGATTCACCTGAAATAAAACAAAACAGCGAGTCTGTATTTCTTTAAAATAAAATCAAGTCTATTTTATTTATCGATCTAGGTTGAGATAGCAACAACAGTATAATACACATAATTTTTGAACCTTTAATTAAAATAAAACAGAGTTTTCAGCAATCAGAACACACTGCGCATGCGTGAATATTCAACGCCAGTTGGGGTAACGCTATACAGATTAGAAATTTTTAATTTCCTTTATTCTGTTTTATTTTAATTTAAAAGTACTTCAGAATGAATTCGAAAGATCGATTAATTAATAATGTTTAATTTTAAATGCATCAAACACCAAGAAAATAAACAGAATCCTTTGAAATAATTGGTCGAAAATATATTAAGCCTAACCTCATTAGTGTGGAAAAAAAAACTGAAGCTTTACTCATTTTTGGTGGGATTTGGCCTCAGATTTTTGGCCGGAAAGTTAGTTTTTAATTAATAAAAAATTAACCACTCAATTAACCGGAATAATTAGTAGCATGTGTCCTATTTCAGACTATAATCTATTTCTGAGCTAAGTTTCATCCAATTCCGTTGAACCGTTCTGGCATGATTGACTAACAACAATGCATCTCGGTACAATGCATCCATCCAAACTTTCACATTTATAATAGTAGTATAGAAGCTGAGGATTTTGTGATATATTTATAAATTCAAAATAGGAAATTTTCTTTAATTCATAAATCTGGTATGTTTTATTACAATAAACTTATATCTGTAGGTTCAATTATTATGGGAATCAAAATTTAAAATTGTTTACATATGGCAGTTATTTCGACTTTATATATTATATTTAAGAACAGAAAAATAAGCATTGGTTCAGCACAAAATGTAAACATATAATATATGACGTAAAGAGTTATTTTTTTCGAATTTGATTAGTTCAAATAGTCCGCAGATTTGACATGTACTTTTATATTACATCATTTTATTCACAAGAATATTTTAGATTACTGACGTTTCCACGGTAGAATAATTAAAATTTTTATACTTATGCATCGATGACATTTAGGAAATTATTAAACTGAAAGACAATTATGGCAAATAAAATATTGATATAACATATGTAACAGAATATTGATAAAATATTTACTACAGAATATTTTTCAAATTAACTATTGAAACGTCGATCAATTTTATTAGAGTTCCATCAACGGAAGGAGAATGTTAAAGGCGAGTATGTTCAACTATAAAGATCCACCGAGAACTGTGCCTGTATTAATTTTGCAGAAGTTTGCAGAAACCTTTGTTTCAAGATATGTTTGAGAATCTGCGTGAATGATATGAACACAGTCTACAGTGAGGTGATGCAAACTTTGAACACTTACAAAACCGTTGTAAATCAACACGCTAATAGTGTGGGTATATGTAAATTTCCTTTGAGGAAAAATAAATTCACACATGACAATAATGTAATTTTGTTCATCTTTTCATTTCAGTACTATATATTTTGACGCATACTGTGTTT
>JAPMOR010001323.1:0-81861 GCA_026543865.1 Argiope aurantia
TTTGGGTTGGCAAGCATCTGTAAGAAGAAAATATTTTATAAACGTAAAAAATATATTTAAAATTTTTATAGAGGAGTTTGCTATTTATTACCTGAATATTTATATTTAGAAGTCAATACAGCTTTCAAAAATATTTTTAGAAAGGATAAGTATGGTGCACACAATAAACTGAGTGGTAAAATGATTTTCAACATTTGTGTTGAATGAAATTAAAAATAGGAAATGTGTTATGTTGATATTTTATATTTCTAAAATTTTCTTTGTTGCACACAAGCTATTCTCTTTCATTTATACAGAGGGACAAAAAGAAAAATGAATATTCACAAATAGAAAGGGAGTGTCTGAGGTTATAAAGTTATCTTGAATTAACAAGAAACGTCTTGAGGTTTCCAATATATAAGAAATTCCGTGAAGTATTTCTTGAAACCACAGCGTAATTTATTTTGTATGGAAGGACGTTTGAGAATTTATTTTGCTTCAATTACTACATTTAAATTCAGTTACAAAAAATCATTGAAACTTGTTACAGATATTTTCATGGTCATACTGGTAAAACAATGAAACAAGAAATGAACCATGCTACCTGAGAAATGAGGTAATTGAGCAATTTGGAAGTATAATTACATCGAGGTTTTTTTATATTATTATTATTTCCCTTCAGAAATAAGAAATTTCTTTTGCGAATTTCCTTCTAATTTGCTTTTTGATTTTTAAAACATTTTTTTATTAATCGAAATAAAGTTTTCATTTGTTCTATTTTTAAAACACTCACAAATCCCTCTCAAATTATTTGTTTTAGAAACAAAAATAAATAAATACAAATCATAGACTTGATCTTATTGGAGTTTATTGTCCTCATTTAAATTACAATGAAAATAAAAATCAGTTATCAAATAAAATTGTTAAAAACCATTATCAAATAGCATATTTATTCCCTGAGATTTAAAAGGGAAAAGCAAAGTAATTTAAAAAAGTTACTTTCTTTTTTCCTCTCAACTCTCAGAAAATAAATATAATATATAAAATGAAAAATTAATATTAAAAGCATTAAATTTTCTGTAAATCGCTTTAAACTTTGCATGAAACTATACAAGAATAACTTTAAATTTACTATTAAATTAAAATTTTAAAATTTCACTAGGAATTATATAGCTTAATAAATATATAACTCTTAACTCAAAATCTTTATTATTTATAATTTTGCTTATAATTTTAATAAAATTATATATCTTAAGATTTATGTGAGAAAATCCCATTATTTATGAGCAAATCTTGTTTTATTCAGGTTTTCTGTCTTATTGTCAGTAAATTCATAGCTATATCACAGGAATAAATCATTTTTATTAAAACGTAAAATTTTTAAATGGAAGTAAAAAAATTAATAAAATATAATCAGAAACTTTTCGCTAAGGAGTTTATATTAGAAAACAGGGTATCATCTGGAATTCAATGTGAACAGAATTTGAAAGTAAAGTTTGTTTGCCTATACAGATTATTATAAAAGTAGGAATCTAGGTTATGACGATCAAACCGTGGCAACTAAATTTACTGCTACAATAACAAGAGTTGAAAAGAAAAAAAAATCTTCCAGATGGTTACCAAAAAGCTTTCATTATCCATGCAATAAAAAATAATAAAAAAAAGCGCACAAAAAGAGTGCAAAAGTGTATATTTTAAGCATTTCTTTCGCTTATAACGAAGGAATTCCCTGCAGATTCTTCCCGAGTTAACCGTACAAAGAAAGGGAACAATAGCGGAAGAGTATAAAAGTTTCTAAGAGCAGTCGAAGGAAAAATCGAAGGGAATTTCATTCGAAAAAATTTTGAATATATGCGCTTTGAGCGCTTTCTTTTGCGCACATGTAATTACTGAAAGAACTTAATGAAAATTAGCGAAGTTTTACTCTTCTAAACAAATTAAGAGAAAAGACACTTCAGTAAAAGCGTGACAATTTAAAGTCTTTAAGCTCGCACGAACAATGAGAATGGCAGCGATTTTTTTCCTAACAACTGATCCTTTTAAACAGGATTTTATTTGCTATTCGCAAGTGAAGTCGAAATCCTGGAACCTAATTGGTTCTTTTTAAGCAACACATTCCCAATCAGCGAACAGTTGCTTGTCTTATTTTCACTTTCATCAAAGCTGAAAAACTAAAGTAAAAATCCAAGTTTACTATAACACAAAAGACCTTTAAGCTTTAAATTAGGTAATCTGGACGTAGAGAACTAAAAAGTAGCATAATTATCTATTCAGTAATGAACTTTAAACGTCGCCTAACGAAGTTTCTTTCTCTATGCTCTAAAATTTTCTGGGTTAGAGTAGTTTTACTTCATTAATGGATGGTCATTTTTTCCTCCGCATGTACAAAAGGCATATGAACGTTGCAGATTTTTAAATCCATTGATGGCTTAAATGGAAATGTAATGAATTGCTGAAGAAAAAATGAACAATTGGATCTTGTTGACAAAAATTGTAATGTATTTTCGATAGCCGGTATAAGTCTTTAATTTCACTTGACTGTGAAAATATTTTAGAATAGTTTATGTAAAAATTCAGTTTAGCATTTGTTTTCAAGAAGCAACAGTGCAGATATTTTTAGCTAAATTGAAGTCTCCTTACTCACTGTGTGTTCGAAGACCAAAATTTCAATGTTTCATGACAAATCAAAAATTTTATTTTTAATTATCAATCATAACTATACCAGGGGAATGCTTTATATGAAGAGAAATTGTTTCGCTGATAAAATATCTGAAATAATTCTGATATCTTTAAGTATACCAGTTAAAAGAGAAATCTTACCAAGAAAAAATAATTAAAGAGAAAACCTTTAAGTACTGAGTTATAAAGTGACTCAATCAAAGGAAAAGTAGGGATAACCTTATTTAAACTTTTTCTACTCTTTTTTCATTGTTTCTCCAAATTATGATCTATATATTCATTATATAAAACAGGGAAGTATACGATGTATATTTGACGACATTCTTTGGTCCGTAAAACATCAAGAATGTAATCAAATGAAAATTTATAAGCTACTGTGATATTTAAAAAGCATATTTAACATTTTACAGATTTATTAATCATACCAAGATACAAAATGTAATTTATCTTTGCTATCAACAGGAAATTAAGTTATTTTCATAAGTAAGCACAATGTACAACATGTAATCCTTATTATCAAGTATTAAAATAACATTAATAACTTATTATTAAGAATAATAATAAATTTACGGTAAGTTGACCTATTCTGAAAACTATTGTTCAAACTTAGCTTATGAAAATATATTCTATTCTCTCTTTTATTTGATGCTACTTACGATTGATATCCAGATCCAGATTTTAAATAAATGCTGCGTTATTTCTGAAAATAATATTGTTTTATGTAAGGAAAAACTTTAACTTTGACTTAAACTTTCCACTGAATCTACATCCTCCAAAAGTATTGACTAAAATAAAATATAATTATTGCAAACCTCCAACGCACTCTTTTGAAAGAAAAGGGTATCCAGAATAATGCATTGCATAATATATAGCACAGGGAGGGAAGAAATGCAAAAAATACTCCACCCGTCCCTTTTTTTCGCAAAGACAGACAGGCTCGCGAAAAGATAAGTTAAAAGAGAAATAAAACCGAGAGTTGTCATCGATTAAAGATCCCCAGCCCCTTCCTTTGAGAAGCATCTCTGTCTGCGCCCGTTTTCCGGTTCTATCGTTTTCTGTCGATACCAGTCGGGGATAGAAATGTGCAGAGAAGAAAAGCATTGCTGACGTTTCCATTTGCTTGAGACTTTAGACTGGAAAACGGATGACATTTTTGCTTCGCCCGCTCTGACTCCACTTTCTTACGTAGACTTAGGGGGAAAAGGGAAATAAATAAATTGGTATAGAATCCAAAGCCTCTCAGTCGGAATATAAACACGGGTTTTAACTTAATGTAATCATTTTGTCTACTAAAAGAGTTAGATTTATGGGTTTTTTTTGCTGTTGCTTAAACGCTGAAAAAAATCGTGGAGTAAACCTCATCGTAGATTCGTGCGTAACATGTATCTTTCGTTGTTGAAAATGAAGTAATCTTTTATATGTATTATAAAAATGTAATACATATTTAAGAAACCACGTATCTTTGTCTTCCAGGAAACCACGTACCTTTGGCAAATCAGGAATAATGTGATCAATAAATATAAATTATTTCGTATATATGATAACTCCTGATCGATAGATATTGATTCAATATTATTCCTGATTCATTCTTAGTTCGAATAATCTATTTTGAAAATTGGATTTACTGCAATGTGAATTACGAATTTATTACCTCGTGAATCACAAATTCTGTTTTCATTTCGAAACTCAAAAATAATTGTCCTCGACAGCTATAATACTCAAGCTTAGCAATAGTATTTGGGTCTGTCTAACGGTTGTTAAGAAGTTAGTATATGATACGTCTGCATATAGTTTTAGGCAGGAATTTTTCTATGATAATGCTGCTGTAAACGGTGTTTCATTAAAGGTTATTACAGCAAATGGAAATTTTGAGCATTCTTTTTGCCTTTTATTTCACATATATTTAAAGTCAACAAAGGCTAGTTCTTGCAAATTTTCCATTTTAAGTATCTTTTTATATTTGGAATTATACCACAACTTCTTAAAGTTGCCTATGTGGTATAATCTTCTTGGGAAGTCAAACGCGGATACTGATGAGAATTAACATCTACTCCCGATATGGTTCTGAAAAGAATTAAAGGTTTGATTACTTCGCTTCAACAATTGTTGAAATTCCCGACGATGTCAGCAAAACTGATAGTCGAAATTGATCGAAAATATATTCGATGTAAATTCCTAAGATACTCTAATCAGATCTCTAAAGTGATGAAACCTGATTAGCTCTCTATTGAATTTCATTTCCTTTAGATCATAAATTTTTGTGAACTTATGATGAAAACCGTCTTTTACTCTCCTTTCAAAGAATGTATACCGATATGCATATTTAAACACTTTTAAGGAATAATAAAATTACCAAACGCTTACAAAATATAATAGTTTTATATTTCATATGCGGCATGGTTTATATGGTTGCAATCCAGTTCTACATCAAAATCCATTTTTTGTGTGTGGAAAATTTGCTATATTTGAACTGTAAATTATAATAACAATATATCTTTCAATTTAATCATTTTTGAAACTGTATGTATATTGTCCATCCTCCACTACTTCAACATACTCAACAGCTTTCCAAAACAGCCAGAAACTAGTCAAAAATGAGAATAGACTTGTTAATATACATCTGATGAATAAAACTGCAAAGCAAAAGAAGAGTACTTGGATTTTTGAGATTAAAGAAATCCTGAAATCATTGAAAATCGCTGTTTCACGAGTTGTGAAGGAAATTTGAAAGATCAAAAAGAGGAGTTTTGAGACCTGAATGAATGAAGAATTATGTATTTTCAAACAAAAATGTTTCCTTACTTGAAAAAAAAAGCGGTTTTGATTTGAAATATATATATATATATAAAATATCAAAATGAAAATTTTTAGATTAACAATTAGCTACATACACATAACTTAGTCAAGAAATCTAGCCTCCAAATTCAGATTCTGGTCCTTAAAAGACCGACGCTTATATTTGATATAGTTTATCATATGAACGATTTGATCAGTTTTCCGATTTTAATTAATAAAAATAAATTGGATCACCCATTTTATAAATTTAATATTATATATGCCTTATTTTAAAACAAATACTCACCACCATGCATTTAAATCCACACATCTTCAATTTAGTGGAATAGATGAGACACTATTATGATTTTACGAGAAGTTGCAGATAATTTCATTGATAAAAGAAATTAATTTTTTAAAATCTATTTTTTTGCAGTAGGTTTATTGCAATTAATTTATATAGTGATTTTCATTTAAGCTTCAGGGATTGAATTGTAGAATAAACTGAATATTGAAATACAAAGTAATGTTAAAAATTTAAATAATTAGTAATAATATTTAATTTTAAGTAATAATATTTAATTAGTAATAATATTTAAATAATTAGCGAATAATTAAATGCTCAATTTTTCAATAAACGACACCATTTTTATTCTAGATATATGCAAATTATCCGATTCGGTTACTGTCATTAAAATGAAAGTAAAAAAAGTAATCTTGCTGAGGTTACAAATCATCACTTTTTTTTTTTTTTTTTTTTTGTGAAGACGAAATTTTATTGAAAAGACCATCACTAAAGGACTTTCTTAGAGTAGGCAGGACTAAGTTTCGAAATCGAATGTGCGTTTTCTTTACAGTACAGAATAATCCCTTTTTGTTCTTCCGTCTCTCCTGAGGGTTGATTTCCTGGAAGAGCCCTCTCCCATCCCCTGATCACTGGGGCAAAACGGACCGATAGCAACCCTTACGGATGTTGCTTCGGGATATTCGCTTGGTGACGTTTACATCAGTAAGAGGAGAAACACCGGACTGCATTTTTCTTCCCATCCGCTGACAGATTGACAATGAGAAAGTAAAAAAAAAAAAAAAAAAGTTAGTCGACTTTATCGTTCAACCTACGGAAGCACATACAGTTTCGATTTATTACTATTTTCGACCTCCAGTCTGTTTCATTCATACTTTCTGCTAGACCAATAGAATTAAATAGGCCAATTGGTTTTATTTCACCATAAAGAGTATACATAAAGAGAGTAAAGTTAATAATTCCTTTAAATAATTTTAAAGTAAAACTGGTGCTGATTGTTTGAAGGAGAGCATTAACAGTCTTATATTTGGCCATTGAATTCATTTAAATATTTGCTAACTTTAAAGATTTGATAAATTATATTTGATTTAATGCAGGACGAGATTCAAGAGTTTTCAGGAGATTTATTATTTACACAACACAAAGGAATAATTAAAATTAAAAGTAGTATTTAGTTTCAAATGAATAATGAATTATTGAATGCCAAATAAACTGGGCTTGTTTTTTAGTTTAATTATCAGTTTATCTTCATATAGTTTCAGTCAAAATTAACTTTGTGTTCGATTTTCTAGACTACATAACGGGTAAAAATAGACTGTATAGGAATAAATGAATTAAATGATTATTGCATGTTAGTATATATAGTTAATAAAAGTAACCTTAAATAATTAGGAATTAATTAAATTCCCAAAAATTATTAAAGGTTTTGGCTTGCTGCGGAGACCTTCTAATGGAAATATGTACTACACTCAAAGAAATTAATATACACATATTTTTCTTAAAAAAATTAAATTATAATATCATGTAAATATATAATAAATGAACACAATGCGCAGTTGAGGTAAAAAAGAGAGAGAGAGAGAGTATTGGAAGAAGATGATTGAAGTACGAAACTAGTTTGAATAAAAAGAAGAGATCGTATATAATAAAGAACAAAAAATAAACTGATAAAAAAGAGATTATCAACACATTTAGTTATTAAGCTTATTGAATGTAAAACAACGTACGCATAAGGAATGTGATTTAATTGGTTTATTCCTAATACAATCGAGAATTTTGCCAAGTTTCCTTTTTAAAATGACAAGAATACATATATACAAATCAAACAAAATAAAATTAAAATGTTATATCAAATTAAAACTACCGAACGTTTCAAAAGAGTGGCGAATGATTCAAATCAAAAAAAAAAAAAAAAAACAAAAAAAAACCAAAAAAAAACAATAATGAATGAAGTAGTATAGATGAGGAATTAATAAAACAAAGTAATTAAATGAAAACCGAATAATCAATTCTAGAAGTGAATAATTGATAAGAATCAGTGAAAATAAAAAAAAGCATATATATATATATGAAAAAGACTTTCTATTGAATTTATAAAAATAAATAATGAGGGTTTGCAAAAAGAAAAAAAAAAGAATTATTTAACATTTTCAGGGAAAAAAAAAAGAACAATGAAAGAATTGTTTAAAAAAACAAAAAACGGTTTAAAAAAAACTGAGCTGGCTAAATTTAGCAACCAAAGAGCAAATAATATGAAAAACTGTTGAGAGACAAATGAACTGACAGTTTTCAAGTGGAGCAGTTTGTTTACGAAAAATGACCCAAGCAATAAAAAAGAGGAATGTACAAAAAAACTGGTTTTTAATTTTTTAAAAATAATAAGTTTTTAGATGAAAATTGAAAGCTTTCTTTTAAAGGATTGTAATTGTAAACGCTATGCCACACTTATGAAAAGAGTTAAAAAACATACAACAGAAGATTCCCCACTTCTTCAAACGCAAAAAAAAAAAAAAAAAAAAAAAAAATGTTTTGAATTAAAGCATTAAATCACAACAGCTACATAAGATAAAATAAAATAATTTAATAGAAATTAACACAATGTAACTTTTAAGATTAAAAGATTCGCGTTGCAAGTCATTAAATGAATATTTTTCATACCGACCCTTTCGTAGAAACTGCTTTACAAATCAGGGGATTTCTCACTTGCTTGGATGAAGAAATTCAGAAAACCTTAAAAGATATATGTCATAAATACAGAGTGATGAGAATTTCATTTAAAAAGCATATGCAATAGATATGAGGCGAAGCTTCCATTCGAAACCCACATAGCCTTGATATCACTTACTCGGTTTTTGATCTTCATCCTTTTTGAAGTGCCGTCTCCCGACAGGAAAAAGGAATATGGTAATTAAATTTTTGGCTTTACTGCGAAAAAAAGTTGGAAGACCGAGATGATTAATGACGATCGAAAAGTCCTAGACTTCATGTCAACAACTAAAAGTAGTTCTTTTCTTCGTCTTAGGAAAAAAAGAAGAAAAAACTTTCTCTTTGTGCGTGGTAGAATATTTGTTGCAAGAAAAGTATTTACCTCCCATTGAATTTGTCTGAGATCTTGATAAAGTAGTGAGTAATAAAGAGAATCACTTGGAATATAAAAATTTGCATTTATCTATAGTTTTCAAGAAAAGCCTTAATAAAGTATCAAATTTTGCAAGAAAATTTAAACAATCTTGGCGTATAGTTAAAAATAGTTTTCATGAAAAGTCTTTTCGACTGTTAATGTTCATTGCTACTTCAGATAATTAAAAAAGGTTTAATTTAATTAATGACAAGTATTCTTTACTTTGCCGTGATTTCAATACTGCTTGATTGAGTATATCTATCCAAAAGCATGAGTCTAAAACATATAATAAAGAGGAATTGTGTCCTCTTTTTTTTAGTCAAAGCGATCTTAGAGCACCGACGTAGCACCTGTGAAAAGTTTGACTTAATTCTTATATAACTGGCAAGGTTGTCTTGTAGGAGGACTTACAGATAAAACTTGCTTGCCGACGAAAGCAATTCATTGTCAAAATACATATGGGTGAATTATTCTTCGAAAAATATTAGTTAAAGGCATAATCCAACATTCCTTCTTCCGATGATTCATGATCCGCAGTCATGCCATGCATTTCGTCAATGATGGGCTCATTAGGAATTTTGTAATGTGCCACAGAGGATAATTATTAGTCCAATTATTCGATTGCAAAATGTAATGATTTATTTATCAGTTATATAATATTGCTTACTAAATCAATTGGCTTAAGAAAGAGAGGAAATAACACTTTTTCCTTTTTAATACAGATACACATATGTTGCATTTTGAATAACAACGTACTGATATTAATTGCTTTGTCATTTTTTAGATTGCTACTGCTTCTAAAATTTACCCTGAAAAAATTATTATGAAATGAATTTATTTGATGATTATAGGCACAATATGCATTATATTTCAATAAATCTGCCCTGTTCATGTATTGTAATGTTTGAAAAAGCCTAATTCTCTTCGTAATGAAGCTTTCGAGGAGGTTAATATTGACCCTTCAAAACCATTCTTAGCTTTAACCCCTTAACTGTTTTATTTTCTTTACTATCTAATAAGATGACACTTTCTATTTTGGAAATATTTTCTTATTTTGATTCAAATGGAAATCCATTGAATACTTGACTTATCTATGTATTCGAAGTAATTTTAATATTGAATTATAATCGTTATGAATGGTTTATTTTTTGCTTACAACTATCAAAATTCAATAAATCGATGCACGTATGGCACTCGGGCAAAACAGTTAAGCGGTTAAAAAAGAATCCATGCCCTCATATAAGCACAGTATAATTTTCGAGACCTCTTGTATAAATAATAGTAGTAGCAAATCTATTTAGTAAACAAATAAAAATTACATATTGTCTTTATTAATCGATGATGAACTTTAAGAAATTTAATGAAGTGTATTTCCTTAATTCATTATTTTTCATTTTTAATTCATTTCATTATAAATTCATTATTTTTAATCTGAAGGAATTTTAAAAATTGATAAAAATATGTGTTGAGTATTAGATATAAAAAACTTCGCAATTTCAAAAATTAATATACATAATATATTTAGGTCAGGGAATCGCAGTTTCATCAACTTACACAACAATGAATATTATTTCGCGATTTCTTTATGAATGCAACACACAGACACACACACATACACACGCACGCAAGCACACACACATACACTGGAATTAATTTACCAAATATCTTAATGATTAAAAATAAAAGAACAAGAAATAAACAGATTCGAATGCAACGTTAGACTTTTACTGAAAAAGAATTTTCCTTCAGAAAATTTAGTAGATATTTAAGACCAGAACAACGTAAACTAAATTTAAAAACATTTTGTAAAATCCAAAAAAAGTAATTACTTTCCCCTTTCTATTTTCAAAACGTTTTTCAGTAAGATTTCAAGGCATATTTAGCAATTTGTTGTATGAAGCATATTTTAAGGGTCTTGAAAATTTGGGAAAATAGTTTAACTGAGTAAAAGAGCTTAAAGAGTTGTACTGAGTTCATTGATAAGCAAAATCTACAAAAAGACAAAAGTTTTTTGAAAGTTTATTTGATTACATTGGCAATTCTAATTAGTTTTGAAGATAAATAAGCAATATTCAAACTTTTTTAAAGTTCTGAAGGCGACGTATTCATTGACCAATTGCACGCAAACCCACAATTTATCAAACTTATGAATTTATTAATTACATAACTTATCAATGATTATTTGAAAGCGATCAATAATTACAATAACAACAGAATAAAGTTGAGTATTGCTTTCGACCCTCGTTTTCGTTTATATCAAAGGTTCTGAAAGTTTATAATTTCACAACTTTTCAATAAACAGCATGAGATGTTGCTTGATGTTGGCCTTTAAGTTTCAGTGAACATTAATTCTGAATCTGGATTTTAATGTAATATGAATTTTTTTTTAATTCTTTGACAAAACGGCTTTTTTCACAATAGTTCATTGGTAAAAATATGCATATTTAATTATTTCCACATGTCCAAAAGTAAAAACTCTTAAACCTTTAAAATTTAAAACGATTTTTTTTCTTTTTTTAAGCATTTCAGATAATTTTTAAGCAAAAAATATTTAAAGAAGTCTTCGTTATTAATAAAATGTAAATCGAATTTAAACTAGTTCAAGAATGATGAGTCAATTTTAAAGAAAAGTTTTGTCAAAATGATATTCGTCATTATTTTTCCTTTGATCTTCAAAAAATTTGACATTGAGATTTTTTTGAATCATGACGTTTTAGACTTACTTCCTTGTATTTAAAAAATTATTTTTGGAATTATATTTGTCTATGAGGATTGAAAAAAAAAAAAAAGGAATGTTTAAAGTTAGAACAGTGAAACTTGGCATGAGATCTTAACATCAAAATCACAGATTTATCACATTTTGAATGAAATACATGAAAGAGAATTTGTTTTCTGTCTTTTCTTATGATACGGACCAAAGAAGAAAATAAATGTCATTTCGTATGCATTTGAACACAACTCAAACATGCAAAGAGCTAAATCAGTGAAATGAGGCGTTTAGTTTTATTGCTATAATTGCAGAGTTATTAAAGTAATCTCTGGAATCAATGGACTGATCTGTATTTTCATGTATGTATTTATGCAATAACTCAAAACGCAACAAGTTAGGTGAGTGAATTTTAGTATAATGTACTAAAATTCACCTATCTAACTGCCTATTTATTATAAAGATTATATTATAAGCTTTAGAGCAAAACTGTGTTTGTATTATATTGCACAGAATCTCAGAAGTCTGTCCGCATATATACGAAGAAGAAAATTATATAATACAGTAAGCTAGAAAAAAGGAAATTTATATTTTGGTCTCGAAGCAGAAACTGTAAATCTATATCAAATTATGGCTCCAATCGATCAATGGCCAAAAGATCAGGATGCATAGTCGTTTTTTTTTTCCCTGCTTTTATAGTACTACGAAACTTAACATAAAACGGGCTTACTTTGGAAATATTAGAAAAAGTCGAGGAGAGAGCTCTCCTGCTGCTTTCATTCAGACTTCTTCTTAACCTGTTAACTGGGTATGACGAAATATTTCAATGCAAAACGAATTGAATATGAGTTAATTATCCGGTAAACAGGTTAAGACGAATCAAAGCGTCCCCTCAAAGAATATTTAGATTATTATTTTCAGTGCCACAAGTCATATTTTAAGAACTAAGTATTAACGGAATTTTAACATGAAAAAGTTTTGAGGCGGGCAGCTTATTTGCAAGTTGTGTATTGCGGCAATCGTTGCACAAACAATGTAATGTTTTATTGGACCTAGAGTAATTAAATTTGGCAAGTAATTGCTTCTTGGATGCAGCTGCTCACTATAAAAGGAATCTTGATTTTTTTAAAAATTAATTGAAATTAATCGGAATTTCAATGTTTTCCCTCAATAACCTGATTGCATATTATTGCATAAAAATCATTTTTACATTGCTCAAAAAGAAAAATTAGCTCTTTAGTGATACCAATTTCCTTTCTGCGTACTTTTTTTTAAAATTTCAATATTGATTTTAAAAGAATGCTTTTTATTGTTGAAATGAAATTCAAACCATTTTAAGGCTTCATCAAATCTTTTCTTCGAGCGCATTTGCTAATGTTAAAATTATGATTAAAAAAAGATTACTTGATTAAAAATTATTACTTGATTAAAGCGAAAAAAAATTATTAAAGCAATTAATTAAAGCACAATTTTTACTTTCGATTTTTTAACATCATATCTTAAGCTGCAATTATGTGTGCAAATTATGTGACTTTTGAAACTTTACATTTGTTACAAATTATTTAAGGTTTACTGGCATTATGCAACGACTGATGTAATTAAGATAGACGAAGACAAAATAGACGAATCAAGTTTAAAACATTATCAAACATAGATATTTCGGTGAAGAGACTCAGAAATTTTATTTAAAAAATAATAATAATAACTATCTATATGTAGCTTATAAAAAATTGATACAAAACTCACTCTGATGTAAGCAGAAATTAACAGCTAGATTCCTGAGAACACTGACAACTTAATTCCTTCTTAGAATCATTTTCCTCTTTTCGCTTCTTCTAAGGAAATTGTTACTGGCCTCTTCCTTGCTGACTTTTAAATTCAGGAAACTAAGAATTAAAAATTAGCAATTATCAGTGAAAGCAGCTGCATGCTCTGGAATCATAGTAACTGCAGAGATTCTTAATCAAATCCCAGCCTAGGAAAGGACGAGTCGCCTTTAGGGACGTTACAATACACTTCCTTCAGCTCCTTCCTTCCATGAGCTTAATTTGATTTTTGAAACTGAATCCATTAGAAGTGATTGGAGCCCTGTCCGAATTTACCAAACCATTTTTTCTTTCGGATTTCTCTATCCAGCTAATAGGATTTATATGTCACCCACTGCCAACTGGAAGGGAAAGTAGGAAAATACGATGTAAGAATGTTTTTCTTATGGAGAATGACTTATTACTAACTTATTTTATTTTTACTTTGAGTACGTGTAAGAAATGTTTATAACTTCTTTTATAGTTTTCCTTTCATTTTTTTTAAAAGAGTGAATTTTTACAAGTTTTTTTTTAAATGATTTTGATCAAAAAGCTATAAGAGTGAAAGCTCTAGTTTGTCCTTAATTTGACATTTATTGATAAAAATGTCAACTGAAATATATATAGAAAGAAAATGAAAGATTAGAAATACATGAATCATTAAAATTCGAACTCTTTTTTTTTTTTAAATTTCTCTTGTGAAATATAAACTGACGAATGATATGAAAATAACATAAATGTGTAGTGTTTTGGTAGTAAATTTTGGTAGATCGTTAATTTAAAACAAAATAGATTCTTTTCCTATTTCACACAGACAAACTTTTCCTTTTTAAAAATTTCCGGATCGATTAAAAATTTTTTTAAAAATCTTACTGAGGCATTATATTTATAAATTTGTTGAAGAATGAATATTTTGACGATGATATAAGTAAATTATCATTTCTTTTCTAGATTTGGTTAACACTCGCATGAAGACTATTGACTAACACACACCAAAAAAGTCGCAAAACTTTTGACAGATGAAGAAAGGAATTCCAAGTATATAAAAAAAATGATGGTTGCCTTTTTCAAGATCTTGAATAAATTTTATAAAAAGAAAATGTTATTTGTGAAATTTATTTGTATGACTTTATACAGTCTATTTTAAATATATTTTACATAAAGGAGACCAGGGCAAGTTCACGAGCGGCAGAGCCTGACTAAGGCAGGGGCATACGGGGCAATTGCCCCGGGCTCCCACATCAGAGGAGGCCCCCAAATCGAATAGAAAGTTTATTTTTCTTTTTCTTCCTTAATGAACTTTTTTTAACATTACTTTTCAAAGACAAAAAGAGCGGAGGGGGGGGGGCTAAAGACGTTTTTGCCCCGGGCCCCAATTAGGCTGTCATGCCCTGTCGAGCAAATCAAGATAAAATATGATCTATTTTATGTTCATATTACTCAAATATAAACACCTTAAGGATACTACAAGCATTACACAGCGATAGCCATTAAAAATTCACCATTACTGCCATTTCGTTGTTTGTTAGATAATGATCGTATATTTTGACTAGTGTATTGTAATTTTCAAGATCTGCAGCGTAAAATCTCGATGAGTAGCATAGAATATATTTGGCTATTTTTTTATTACGTATGGCTATCTTAGATAATACACTTTTATAACCACTACTTATCTATATCTTAAAAAAAACTTTAATTATTTGGTAAGATTAACATAAGTCTAGAAGCTCAGAATGCAAAAAGAAGAAAAAAATCTTTTGTTTCCTGATACTCATGACATAAGTTAAAAATTCCCGCATCTTGAAAGATCCATTTTGACCCTCCATCAGGAAATTAAGAATTCATTCTTTCATTCTTAGAATGTTGCAAAAGCTACCAGTTGCAAAAGCTATAGTGGCATAAAGGATGCTCAAATTTAAATGGGAAATTGGTGTTCAATTTTTGAACCAAGAAAACTAGAGTTTTAAAGAAATAACCCTTTCTACAATCTATTCTGGAAACCTTACTTAACAATATTTAGTATTAATTAGTATACTATCTTATATCTTCTAAGAATGAAAATATATTTAACTTTTATTAAAATTGTCATCTTGCTCAAATACCGGAGCATGTTGGCATTTTGCGTTATCTTTTTAAAATAACAAAATAATAATGATTATAAAAAATTAAAATATTATTCAACAAAGTATAATACAAGAAAAGGGCCATTCTAATAATATATGTATAGAAAAAAACCATTTATCACAAAAACTGAATTCATTAAAAATGATCAGTTATTAACGTCATCTTTCCCCAATCTCTCCTACATTTTTACACAATTTTATTCACTTGATTTCATGACTGCAAAAGTGGTAACGTCGTGAATGATTTTTCACTCACTTCTTTACGTGCTGGAATTTCTAAATATTGTATAATGACGTATTCTTCATGAGAATTTAATATTTTAGTATTTCCAGAATTATTTATCAAGTAATCAATTGATATAATTAAATTTTGTTTCTATAACACATGGCGTCATCTGGTCGCATGGTATGAATTTGTGAAAAAAAAATGGTTTCAAAATTCCATAATATTTATAACAATGAAATATAAAATAAAGGTCAAAACATAGAAAATAGCTAAAATAAAAAATACCTTTCAATGCACTAATTAAAGTGTATTTTTAAAAAAAATCTTTCTTTTTCATTGTATTGCTTGTCTGGCATTTACATACAAAAGCGCGATGACAAATTTAAGTAGATAATCGAACAACCACCTGAAGGATCTTTAATGGAATCGAGTTCCAAAGCCTAGACATCAACACCAGGAGACATCAGTCTCGGTTTGACTTAAATAAACGAAGAAAGCAAGATAGTCTTTCAGACAGAAGAAGATTTTGTTAACATTTTCAAATATCTGTTGAGGTGTAATTCAAACGATGTGCACACGGCACATTTTTATTCTTTTAATATTAACCTTTGCTGAACTGAGGTTGTTGAATTCTCAATCTTAGTTCTCTAGGAAGCACTTCGGGTGGGATTAGCACCACTAATTGTAATCGATCTTAAGCAATTTACTCAAATATTAAGGCTGCATTATCAAACTTTAGTCTGTCTGAGGATGATGAATTCTCAATTTTCGACGTTTAGAGAACAGTTTTACACACAAATCATTGTTGCGTAAAATAAAAATGAGAATTTTTAATTTAAAATTATTACTTTTTTCATAAGCACTCTCAAAAGAAAGAAAGGAAGAAAAAAATGCCAATCTGTCCATGTTAAACCCATTTTCATAGATTCAGTATCTAAAGAATTATAGAGAAAATTTTCATGTGTCAACACAGTATAAATAAATTTAGAGTTATTATTTTATAAATAAGTAGTACATTTAGCTGATTAACACCACAAATAGATTCGTGATACTTATTTCTTTATAGGCACATAAAAGATTTTTAAAAAATCACTATTTAGAAAACACCATGCAAGAATTCAATGCTGAGTGCAAATTCGAAAGACTAGAAAGCAAATTGCACTACTATTATTCTAAAATTTTAACTTCTTAACTAAAAACTCGAAGAAACGGATTAAGAAAAAAAATGTTCCGCCAGAACTTTAAATCTAAGTTTCTACTAAGCGCATTCCAAATCCTGCATTTTCGATGACGCGTATTAAACAAAGTTTTCAGACAGCTATGAGAAGTAAAAGAAAAGTACAACACCAACAAAAAAAAAAAAAAAATCATAACTATGATTTTTGGTGTCATATCGTTTTTGCTACGGATGGCTTAATACGACTGCAGGTAAATCATTTTTCCTTCTCTTAACGATACATTTTTGTTTATTTTATGTTTTATGTAAGTGGGAGGTATAACCGGAAATGTTATCAGAGTAAAAGAAACGAAAGCAGGAAATGGCCGATATTTGATGTGCAATGATTGATATTATCAAAGAACAAATTGCATACTTCATGGCTATTTGATTCGAAGTATTCCATGACATTTCCTAACTTTAACTCAACATCTGTGTAATTTTCAAGTTTGACAGACTCGCCGAGGGATGTTTTTCTTGTTTGATTACTTAGATGACATTAGACGGAGGCAAAGGCATCATTGGTTTCGTGAAAGTGTGAAAATACAAATCTCGGTTTAGCACTTCTTTCGAAATAAACTTGCAGCTCGGATTAAAAAATTATATCGAAAAAGCCTGCAGGAAAAATATAATGCATTAGCTCATTAGTGGGTGCATATTGCTTCCTTGTTTTTGCCTCGTCTTTGGAGGCAAAACAAGCATCAGTTACAAATAGTTAATGAGAAACAATAAAAGGAGTACAGTAAACTTCGATTTAACAGACTTTAGGTTTAACGGAAAGAATTTGATTAATATCACTCTTCTAATGATCTTGCTCATTTCTTCTTTCGTTTATGTAGTTGTGAGAAACTTTTTTACTTTTGATATGATATTTATATTTATTTTGCATAATTTTATTAAGTTTAATTAAGCATAATATCAAGTGCCGCTTCCTATTCTGAATATAGCTCATTAGACAATTCACAATTTAATGAATTTTAGATTTAATGAATTTAGATTAATACCCTTTCGTCCAAATTATATTTAGATCGAGGGTTTATTCCATTACAAGAATCTCACGTTATGACCTTCTGCATCATAAATTCGAAATTTCTAAAATATAAATAATTTACTTTAAGATTGTTCTTTTTAAATGAATAGCTATTTTGTTTCCGAACTGCATGACGAAAATTTCGATGTTGATAATTTTACAAAATTTTTCGTTTATAATTCTGTTCGTTACGTTTCGTTTGTTTACAATTTTCTTAGTTTGGAAAAAAAAAAAAAAAAAAAGCTAAGTCATATCATTATAAATTTATAATATAACTTAAAATAGAATAACGATAATTATAAAAAGCAACTACTCTCAAAGCTTGATTATGCTAATGATTTTCCAGAGAATAAAATATTTTAGTTATGGCATATGATTGAACCGTTAAACTGAAAAATAATGTTAAAATTAATCACACTCTAGTATATATTTCATATTAACTTATTAACCTTATTCAGCAAATGCATATGATTCAATATGATATTTCTAATGCTTTTAAATATCAGTATTGCCAAATTTTTAATAATAATTTGTATCAAAACATAAAAACAAATCGTAAGGGATTATTTATTTATTTATTACTAGCAACATTATGGCAAATAAGAGATAAAGTTACAAAATGAATATACAACTACTCCTTTGTTGAATATTTTTTAATTAAATGCATTATCTATCTTTTGCTAGTTATGTGAACTGTTATCTTGAAAATATTACCTTATTTATGCTTTTTATAACTTAGTATTTTTATTAATAATTTTTTTGAGGTGGGAGAATGCATTTTTAAATTTTTGATGTATGATTGAGTATGTAAACTTTTTCAAAGTAAGAAAAAGAAAAGAAACGCATGTCTAAAGTGAAAATAGACATATTTCTTAAACGATAATTTTGGGTGCGAGTAAGTACAGTATAAAATAAAGTTTTTTTCAGCATCATATTATAGGTTTACTTAGAAATATCTTTAAGCGGATAAATTTTTTTGTAAGAATTAACAATACAGAAAATTAAAAGTCCAAGAACGCACATGAGATTAAACAAGAAGTATTCAAAATATTTCACAAGATATAATTTTTGTATCTATAGGCTAAAAATAATGTCTAGATTAAATAAGTATTCCACTCTAAATAGTTTCTAAGGATTATAAAAAAGTTCTTACCAAAGACGAGTGATACAAAATCAAAATTAACTTAAAAATTATTCTATACTGTACTCAGTGATTAGTATTCATCACATGAAAAATTGATGAATCAAACAAAAAGAATATTTCACAAAATAAAATTCTCGTATCTATGAGCTAAAAATAATGTACAGATTAAATGAGTAGACTACTCCAGGAAATTTCTTATCATTTAAAAAAATTCTTACCAAAGATGCGCAATACAAAATCATCTTAAAAAATTAAGATTTATTGAACTCGGTAATTAGTAAATTGACGAACCAAACAAAACTTTGAATCATTTCTTACCTTCCTTTCCACGTTGTTGAAACGCTTCTCGTTTGCAATCAGTGCTTTATAGTCGAAAGAATTCTCCCCAAGCTCTAAACTCTTCATTCGTCTCCAGCCTGCCTTCTGCGAGAGAGTCCGTGGGACAATAAGGTCAATTCCCATCTGAACAAATCGCCTAGCTGGAAACTGGAGAGACTGACAACACTGGTAACCCTAATTAAGCGAGAGAACTAATTTTCTCTCTATCAAACCTCATCAAGAACTTGAGCTACTGAATTGGTTCTCTGACTGAAATGGCAATTACTAGTCTGTTGCTTGGGAATTGGCTCCATTATCCACTCCCCTACTGATTTTACGAGTCTATATGGTTATACTTTGTGCCTCCCCTGCAGAGAGTACTAGTTTCACCTCCAGGTTGTCCTATAGGGTAGCTGGCGAAACTTGGAAATCCTCTCAAAAGTTCCTGTTTGCCTTCTGTCAAAGGGGATGGCAAAAGTCCCCTTCCGTGTTTAGGTTCAGTTTCCCCACCATTTTTGGTGCCTAACTTTTAAATTTATGACTCTGCGTGCAGAGGTCTCGAAAAGGGCATCAATCTTGCTGCCAGTTTAACAGATACATCTTTTCAAGCTACTAACCGCCAAAAAGGAACTTTTTGAACTGGTAGGGATTGACAAAACGCGGATAACACGCGCCCCTTTTCACAGCAGATGTATTCACCTCCGATATCGCTTACAAAAGATATTTGAAGCCGGTGACTATCCACACCAGATCAGCTATGAACAGACGAATTTAATCTGGCTTTGTTGTAAAAAAAAAAAAAATGATTAATAAATATTATTGAAGAAAATGAATCTCCAAATGATAAGTAATATGGATAATTGTAAATATTTTTATAATCCCGTTTTGATAAATATTTGTATGACTAGCAGCATTTTCGCATTAATGAGGCAGGAGACAGGGAGCTAAAAGATTTTTATAATTATTTCGTAATTCCTCTGATTTAAAAATTTAGATAAAAACTAATTCACTTACAGATTAACAACTTCCGCTTTTAATAATAAAAACGCAATAACATAAAAGGGGAAATGACCCTTTTAATTCAAGAAAAGGAAACTAAATATGTCTTAGAATATTCAAAATATAACTTTCTAAAATTATATTAAACGTTATAAGTTTAAAAAAACAAGCAAATAAAAGAAATAGATACATTTACAATTAGTGTATTAGAGTTGCTGCAAGGAAAATCGGAATCGAATTCTTCTCTCCGAATCGTAAAGCTTAATAATAATAGTGGAAAATTATGTCCATTGTTACTTTGCACTCGAATGACCATTTTGAAGCTTAAGTCTTTATGGCCAATATTGAGGAGACTATACTGGACTGGATTTAACTTATTGCAACATCAAGTGACCATAAAGTCTTCTCACTCCTTTATGAAAAGTTATTCATTTAACCATTTACGTGTTTCGCTTAAATGGCTCACAGAATTCAAGGAAATCTTGCTAATTTATTTTTTTTTAAATGCTTACTCATTTGCGTTTAGCATCAAATAAATATAAAAATATTGTAATTATAAAATATTGTAGAGATGTATAGAGCCCTAAAATTATGTTATCGTATCTTTATGCTATTCTCTGAGATTTTTCAATGTCTAAACTAATTTTCAACACATATAGTTAGAAAAGATGTTCAATGAAGAGGAATTTTTCTACACTTTAACATTTTTTTAAAAGAAAACATCGAAATATTTATAATCCTTAAAATCTTTATTTTATTTTAATCCTTAAAATTTTTATTTTATTTTATTTTTTCCTCATTTTACAACGAAGTTTCAATTATACAACACATCTTAAATTGATTTTATTAAATTTATAATTGAAATAAAAATAAAGAAAATGAAATATTACAGTAAAGACAGTAAAAGAAGGACGGATTGTAAGTTATTCTAATTTTAAGTAAATGAAATGACGGTTTTTGCCATTAAAAAGTTTTATTTACTTCTCATAAGAAAAGAAAATGCAACATTTTTAAACCACATTTTATTTAAAATAAATTTGTCTTTCTGCCTGTCAAAAATATTGATAAACAGGTACAAAACTGATTAATAAAAATTAATATCAGAAACAATGTTACACAGATAAGGACATCGTAATGGGAGATAATGAATTCAATATCATGAATTTTCGAGAAGCACATTGCAGATTATTTCGTTTGATCGCTTAAGTGTTGTTAGAGAAACATTTGAAAAATATAGTTACTTTGTAAAAAAATATTTTTCAGCTGTATTAAGCTGAGATCTTTTCAACTTAAGATCTGTCACATACTAAGCCAGTCTTGTGTTATGGAAAGATCAGTAATGCCAATCTTGGCGTGCGATCGAGTGTTTGATCCAGTTTCGTTAAATAATAAGGTACGAATAAAAAAAAAATTGTTTTTATCATATTGCCCTCACCGAAATACACTTCTTTTTTATTTGAAATATTTAATATAGAGGTTATGCCTATATTAATTACACGGGCAATATATTGACAGATGAATCGAATCTTCATTTTATAGAATATGAAGATAAAATGATTCAAAATGCTGATTTGGAAAATTGTTAGCAGTGCTCTAATTTAACGGATTTAACCCACTCGAAGAATAGAAACTTAAAGGATGTAAAATTCTTAAAGCGGCGTATATGAGCTCTGAAATATAAAAATCAAAAAATAAATAGTGCGCAGGATCCGTGACTAAACTAGTGATTGTTATACCTCATCTAGACATGTGTACTTGCAAATCATGAGAGGAAGACCCTAAAATAAAAGAATCCCACCCAACCTTGTGTGTCAGATATTTGTGCCGAACAATTCAATAATTTCTGAGCAATTTTTTCCGCTCTTTTGGGAATCATTCAGAAAACACGGAAACTTTTAATCTTTCAAACAGACGACAGCTAATGCAATTTAGATGACAACAGGAAAGTTTTAGTTCATCTGGGCGTGGAGATGTTGAGACATAAGGATGTCTTGTAGATAGATGCAAATGGTAATTACATTTTGATCACTATGGGCGTTATGTTGTTTTAAAGGTATCATCGTATTCTGTTGCAGTTCAGATTTATTTTCTCAAAGATGCGTTCATTCAACCATAAATCCAACCCACCTTTTACACATCTTTGGGTGGAAATAGTTATTTGTTCGAGAGATTGTTCACATAAGTATGAAATGAAGCTGGGATAAAACTAATGTTTTCGAGAAAAGAAAAATTCTCTCGAGTATTATTTCAACTTTGCAGAACACAAATCATTCCACTAAGTAGCTTCTGAATGTTAAGAAATGCCGAAAATAGCTCTTTATCAGGTATATCCAACCTATAATGAAAGGTTAGAAGACGAACTTTAAATTTCTGTTGCTGTTCTTCTTGAATTTGTATCTGTTTGTACCTCCATTTTATAAATTACATATTTGTTAATTTTTAGTTTCTCATTCAAAATGAATGACACTTTTTTTTTTTTTTTTTTTACAAATCTGAAAATGCCTATGCTCCAAACGTTGCGTGAAAGAAGAAAGAGAGAAAAAGGTGTACATAAATTATTTTGAACATATTTTCCTTTCATTAAATTGATTTCAATGAAGCATCGATTTTGCCTACAAATCGAATTAACTCTTCCAAGCTGAGAAGTTATAACTGCTGAGACCATTGATTGAAACAGTTTATTATATCTTTATTAGAACCTTAGATCTGTATATACGATTACAAAGAACCTATTACCCAAAGGACATTCACAAAAGATAAAGGAATTTTCGCTTTTTTATTTACACCAAAGAAAAATGGACAATGATGCTTCATAGATATCTGTAAGTATAATGATATTAATAAAAGATTCCAATCTAAAAAAGACTGTACAGAAATCCTGAAATGATACCAGCGTACTCTTTGCATAAATATTTGAACAGATTATGCAATAAATATTTATATACTAAATTGTATTTAAAAAAAATTGAAAGAGAGTAAAAGAAACTTAAATAAAAAAACATTTTAACAGAAACAAAGGAGCATTTGAAAAATCAAAATCGTCATAATGCTGTAAATTTGCACAAAAATTTAATATCTATAAAAAAAACTTATAGAAAGTTCACTTACTGAATGAAGACCGCTTATTGGGAGTTAATAAAGACGACAACCGTTCACCGCACATATTTTTCTTTTTAACAACTCCCCTTCTAAGCATATTGAGCTATGGCAGCCCTTTTTACAGTCGTAAATTGTCTTTCTAGTCCAAGTTAATGTTAAAAATATAAACCATATACAACTATGCGTTCGTGCAATTCAGCGTTCGGTTGCATTTTACTATCTTTACAAACTTACAAGAGTGTTAAATAACGCACGATATAAATAACCATAAGAAAAGCCACATGTTCTTGAATTCGAGAGTGAATGGGGTTGAACATTGTCTCGAAACCATTCCTTCAATATTTTTCCCTTCGCCGTTTCCCCTCTCTGATTTATTCTTTCTATTGTCGGGGGGACTTTTGGCTGCTCTCATTAATCTTCATCGGCCACCCGGGGCGGCTGGCAGCTATTGTGGACGCTGACAACGTCCCCACAGAGGTCCCCGCCGAAACCTTCAATAGGGACCAGACCCACGAGGGGTCTTACCACTCAACACAAAACCCAGGACATTTCAAGATCTTTATAGATGTGGGAAAGAAAGTTCCCATGCACATCGACTTCGCTTTGCTTCAATTGTTGGATGCAGTCAAGCTGAATTTAACATTATTTAGTGATATGTATTTGAATGGGAAATTAAGAATTTGATTAAACAATTGCTAATGCCCTCTCAATTTTGTTACTAATTTCAGAGAAGTGGATAAGATAGAGGAAATATAACAATTCCGTTCAGTTCATGCCAATAAGATGACTGATAATTTAATGATAAATATTGCCAACAAAACATATTTTCATAATTGACAAAGTTTTAAGTAATTTTGAAGAAAATATATTTAATATTATTGATAAAATTTAATACTAACCAAGATGGTATAGAAAATTCATTTTTAAAACTGTTTCTATTCAATATTTCTGCAGATCCATGTGCCAACAGATAGAGAACTTTCAATTTGCCATGTAGACTTATGGTAACGTCAAGATATGAAGTGGAAGTAAAATTCTTTGAAATCCAGTACTGGTTTTAATATGTCTCGTACACTTGATGCAATTTTTAAATTCCATAAATAGTAATGACATTGAAACTAGTCTATTTCCGCTCAAGTAATGCAAATGAGCAGAATAAAAATGGATCTGTTTTCTTTGTATGAGCTATTATCATCAACACGATTTTAAATTGCTTCTACATTTTTAAAGTTCATTACGTGCATCATTCTATTTCGTAAAGAATTTTAGGAGTTCATTTATTAGGTAAAAGGCTTCCTTATGTATCTATAATATTTTTAAGTACTTCAAAATACTTCTATTTCGGAAAAAAGATTTGGATCAGAATATTGGAAATTAATGATTTAAAAAGAATGTAGAATTTTATGAAAAAAAAAAACTGTTGTCGAGCACCTGTAGGAATATAAATTAAACGTATTTGTTATATTAGTCATTGTTTTTTAAATTATGGTACCAAGCTATTGTAGAAAAATAATCTGAAATCATTTTGCTCCATTTGTAGAAGCGTTAATGCAGCGGAGAAGCGTTAGCGTAAGCGGAGAAGCGTTAAGCGTTTTGTAGAAGCGTTAATGCAACAAAAAGGTCCAACGCAAGAAAGTCCATACTTTTTAGATTTTAGTTGAAAATTTGAATAATATGGCAAAGCAGCTGTCATTTTACAATCACGAAAGTAAAGTAAGTTAATCAGATACACAAAAATAAGGCATTTTCCATGAAAGTAATACAGCAGAAATGATTGTGAATTGGGATCAGAAAAGAATGCATATTATTTTTAATGCGTGCAACTTTCCTTGAAATATTCTTTTCCTTGAAATATTCTTTTACTCAATTAATATGCATTTTTTAAGTAGATTTACCAAGCATCCTTGTTCATTCACAGGCTTTGTTCTTTGTTAAATAATCGGATCAAACTTTAATTTTCAATTATTTTTCATTGGATTATGAAAATTCACAACTAGACAAGACAAAGTTCTATTCTATTTTCGGCATGAGTCAAACATTTTTCTTAAAAAGCCATAATTCTAATTAAAAATGTATCATCATTAATTTATAGACTAACTAAATATCGGATACACAAGCAATGAACCACTGTTCGCCCTAACCAAATGAGTCTGATTTCTAAGACCACTTTATCCTGAAAGAAAGTCATTTCAAGCCATATGATACATTTTCAGCTGCAGTAGTTTGGTGGATTGGTAGAAATAAACACTCAGAAAAATTGTTCTATCTTGTCCTTTAGAGGATATGTTATTAAAAGAGTTCTAGAGAGATCTAATAAGAGGAGCGACACATTCTACAAGTGGTACAATGCAATAATTTGAGATATGTGGTTACAAGTCTTTCAAGCTTCTTTATGTAATAAAGCCAGGTTGGATCAACTTTTCCAGTCTGTGTTTTGCATCGAAAATTAACCCTACAATAAAAAATGGGTAGTAAATTTATTTTTATTTTTGCTTTTTCAGATGATATCTCTAAAGCTGCACGAAAAGAATTAATTTCAAACTGGAGAGAACATTTTCTTTGAAAAAAGAACTATATTTCAATTTAAAGATGTGGTTGTAATCTATAAATGGTATTTATATATTACTGTTACTGATGTGGCAAGTTATATACAAGAACATTTTATATTATTTAATCGTTATGAAGGGTTATTCTGTAACTGAAAACATTGAAAAAATCGAACTGAAAAGAAGATATTTTAAAAATACGTGATTTGACTACGGTTTTTCAAAACCGGTTTTAAAAAACTGATTTTTTAAAGTAAATTTGTCACATTTGAAAAAGGTTTTTAAATTAAGAAAACCGGTTTTCAGGAACGCCAGGATATTCTTCTTCTTTAAAAAAAAAAACACTAATATTTTAAATTTTATCATTTGGATTATCGATTCGTGTAGCAACTGAAGGCTTAGGGCGACGAGATGCCAATTTATTAACAAGTGAAGGTATATTTGAATTTCTGTTAAATGAACTGAAAAATTTAAACTCTGAAATCAGTTTGAAATTATTATATGCTTTAGAAGAACGAATTTCAAAAAGAAGACAAGTAGAATTAGCAACTCGTTTGCTGTATTTGTAAAATCCACAAAACATTTCTAGTTCAGCGAAGAAATCTAGTGTACTTTCTTTAGCTTCATAAATTAAAATTGTTATCTGGCAAGATGTTTTCTAGAATATTCCCTAATTCTTATGTGGAAATCGATTCTGATGAAGAGAAAATCGAAGAAACTACTCATCAGAGTAATGCTTTTTTAAAAGAAGCCATGGAAAAATCAATTCATAAGTTTTTTGAAGATCCTCAAGAAAAACTTACAAATCCAAAGACACTGAAAGCTGAATTTTCATTATTTGAGGCAACGAATAAAAGAACAAAATAACTTAGATTTGTTATTTGATGTCATGAAAACTATAAAACCAAGCTCAGTAGCTAGTGAACTTGTATTTTCGATTTCAGGCAATATTGTGCCCAAAATAAGAACAAGCCTTAGCCACCATTCAGTGAATATTTTATGTTTTTTAAATTCCTATTTTCTTATTAGAAATTAAAATTAGTGAAAATAATATAAATATTATTTTAAATTTTTGTTTGAGGTTTCGTTATTTTGTGTTATATATATATATATATAATCTTAATTTTTTTTAAAAATATTTTCACTCTGATATTCATTTTATTTTTTTGTTATTGTATATAAATTAAAATATTTTTCCTTATTCTACTTCTTTGTCAAAAATTCGAAAACCGGCTGAACCCGGGTTTTTTTTGGAAGTATTGAAATTGAAAGCCGGTTTTTTAAAAAGTCGGGTTTTGTATAAACCCTAGATTTGATTGATGGTATTTTCAGAGTGCTTTCGAGATATTTGAGTATAAATTATCAAGACATGAGTAGGGATTTAGTATTAGTTGCCAAATAAAGAAATCAGAATTTTCAGGAGAGTGAGAAGCAGCCTTCAAAATTGTTCTAGTTTATAAAATTCTAAGTCTATATCACAAAAAGTCTTATATTGGTAGTAGTCATTGCGAAATTTCTGTACAAATCTTATTTTATTGAATCTGGAAAAAGTTTAAGAAAAATTTTCAAAATTTGTAGAGCTAACATGAGATCTAATTATTTAAAAGGTGCAATAAATTAACATTTAAATGAAATGCTCCTCCAAATTATTTTTAATAATGCTGCCAAATTTAAGTTAAATAGCATAATTTATGTTTGAAGTTTCAAGTAAAATCCGAATTTATCAATCATTTTCATAAAAGCCACGAGAAATGTCAATTATGAGAATTGTCTATCAGAATTTGCCTTTTAGACAAGTTTAACTTGTTTACAGTTCTTTTAAAAATAAAAAATGGAACAAATATTTTAAATACTTTTGAAAATTTATTAGTTCATTTATATGATATTTCTTCTTGATAATTAAATATTAAACATCATATTCTGGTTCCTGATTAAGTCATTCATTTTCTAAAGTTTTATGCAATTTATTATGAAACAATATTAATCTAGACTTTTAAATACTTATTGATACGTTCATCGGAAATCATCAGACCAAAATGATTGACAACTCATATGGAATATAAAGCTTTTCGTATTACTACTTTCAGAACTTTCTCCTAAAGCTGCACTTATGAGACGAGTTATGGTCTCAATATGACAATGTATTATTATAAATTTTTACATTATTTAAAGTGTATACAGAAATTAAGATTATAAAAAAGGATTTTAACTATTGCTTTTAAAATTGAAACTCAGACTTCGAAAGTAATGTTATTTTTATTCCATAAAGAAATCGAATTTCAGACAAATAAGCGTGCGTCATTTTTAAATTCGATAATTTCCATTATCTCTGCTTGAAGATAGATCACTTCCAATTAATTCACCTGCGCAACATGTTTAATTCAGACCCTTCCTTTTGTCTATTGCTGGAACACATGAGGCATTCTTTCACATGCCGCTTCTAAACGAAATTTTAAACGTCTTAGGAACTAGAAATTATTTGTTATTTCTCCACTTCCTTTTCTATTAAAATCTTCATTCCTTTATCGAGATTTCTCACCCACCAGTTCCTTAATTTTGTTTCATTTTTCTTCCCAAGTTCCCCATCAGGAGCACTGTCTGGACTGAAATTAATGGATTTCAGCTGTAACTGACTCAAATGCCGAAACCGGCTGCTGCAATAGCCATCGGTAAGCACACCTCCCCTTCGCCCATGCCATCTTGCTTCTTTTCTGGCGTGTTGCTCGCACATGCCTATACATTAATATGGGCTTCGATTCCTTCTTGCTTCCCGCTGCTATGTAGACCTCTTGTTTGTTTCTTTCCAGACACAACATTGTTTAGAAAAGAAATAAGTCCCGTTTTTGAAGAAATGGCCTGTGCCTGACAAGCAAAGAAGCAAAAAGTTTCTTTTACTAGTATTATAGTGCATACTAATTAAAGATGAAGAATTGGAGATGAATATGGTAACATGTCCAGTGTGCAGTGGTTCATTTTTGAAACTCGTCCTTTTCCTGTGATGAAGAATAGGAGAAAACTCATTCTACTATTATTTCTGGAGCTTGCTTTATTCTTACGATTTGGTTGTCCTTGATTACTAACGCATTTCAATATGAAATGGCATTTATTTATTCTCCTAAATAAATAATGTATTTGTATTTAAGATTTAATGAAATGAATTGGTTTGTTCATGGACCCGCAGAATATATCGGGTGCATGCCATAAAATATGATAAAATTTTATTTGGGAAGATTGGGTATTTTTTAGATTGATAATAAAATGAAATTTAATGCGAAATATAAATTTAAATTATTGAATACTTATTCCTAATAAAAAATACTTTTGAATTGCTTGAGTATGCTTTCAATTATTTTAGTAAGAAACGCAATAATGCTGTATTATTCTTAACTAGCCGCCTTTGGCGACCAGCCGGTTCGCCAATCTTAATGCTAGTTAAAATTTTAATAATTAAATATTTAAATATTACTACTTTAATAGCTTCTTCATTAAAATATTTTAAAACTTCAAATTTCAATTCACTCATAATATTATAAAGGCCCTCAGTCATAACGTAATCTGTATCTCTCTAATTTTCTGTTAGCTCCCCTAGAATTAAGGCTTTAAATTAAAGAGGAAATGATTAATCTGCAATTAATCTATTAATATTTTTTACTGAAACAAAGCATTTTTTTTTTTTTTTTTTTTGTAATTTGATTACTGAAAACAGAGTCACTGAGCATTTAAACCTTATGGGCCCTAAAGAATATATTTCTTAATTTATGTAATATCTCAAGAATTTGTCAACACAAAATTTTATCTGATTCATCACGAGCAGGTCTATTAATTAACAATGTTTAATTTTAAATGCATCAAACATTAAGAAAATAAACATAATTGTTTAAAATAATCGGTCGAAAACAGGTAAAAAAAATTACTTCAAAAACAATGAACTTAAACTAACATAAATACAATTTAATTACAAAAGCATACAACTAACCTAAAAATAATTTAAATCTAGTCCGCTTCCGTTGAAAATAGATGTAAACAATCAGAACACAATGCGCATGCGTGAATTTTCAACGCCAGTTACGGTAACGCAAAAGCGTGAATTTTTCTACGGCAGTTGGGGTAACGCTATGCAGATTAGAAATTTTTAATTTCCTTTATTTTCTTTTATTTTAATTCAAAAGTACTTCAGAATGAATCTGAAAGATCGATTAATTAACAAATTTTAATTTTAAATGCATCTAACATTAAGAAAATAAACAGAATCATTTGAAATAATCGGCCGAAAAATGTTAAGCCTAAGCCTCATTAGCTTGGGAAAAAAATACTGAAGCCTTATTCATTTGGCGGTGTGGAAATAAAGATTTTTTTGGCGGGAAAATTAGTTTTTAATTAATAATTAAAATTCTAATTAAAATTTCAAAAAAATGGACCCCAGGTGCACATTCCCACCCTCCAAGGTATACACGTACCAAATTTGGTAGCTGTAGGTCAAATAGTCTTTTCTGTAGAGCGCCAAAACACACACACACACACATTGAGCTTTATATAAGTATAGATTACTTACTTACTTACTTACTGAATTAATACTGCATTAATTTTAATTTTTAATTACTTTAATTCTTTAAAATACTGCATTATTTTCTCTTTTACAGTATCATACCTTTACTATAAGAACTATAGTTTAATGATATTCTGGAAAGTATTTTTATTAAAATTATTTAAAAATAGTTCTTGATACAGGACACAAAATTGTTTTTCAGGGTAAAAATTCGTAATCCTTCTTATATATTGCAAATAATATGGTTGGAGATGCCTAATTTATGTAGATATTAATAAAACACTGAATGATATTTTGTAACTGTAATAATTGCTTAAAATCCTGGTATTATTTCATCAAAAAATAAATGCATTGTAATAAGAGGAATGTTTCGGGAATAACTACAAAATTTTATAATGGGGGGGGGCTGACACTGCAATTGAAGAAAATACATTGTATTAAGTAATTTGATTTTCTCCCCATTTCGCTCCCCCTTTTTTTTCTGTGCTAAATAATTAACCATAACATAATTCATATTAGCCATTTTTGTCTTAATAATATTAAAATGCTCACAAAAATTGCCATTCTACAATCATTATTACTTTGCCAATTATACATAAATATAATGATCCTCTTTTGACATCTAGAAACCAGTTTATGCTGAAATCACAGGAATAGAAAATTCCTTATTCGGAGAGATTAACTGCAATAGAATATGATGAAAGAAATATGCAATACCTTTTCTGCTCGGTCAATTTGTATTTCTTCATTTCCATTTTTTAAAAATTATTTTCAAAGGAGAGAGTGACGTCGCATCTTAGATCCTCCATCAACTATTCTTTTTGCATCGCTCTAAAAAAAAATCAAAAATTTGTTAGGATGCAAAATGGTTCTATGTAGTTGGAGAACGAAAAAAAAAGAAGCATATATTAGTAGATATAACATGCAACACTGATTAGAACATTTTAAATCACTTTCTAAGGGTCGCTGAAAATCAAAAGAATGAAGTATCTACTCATTTGATCACAATGTAGAGCAAACTTGAAGTTTTCCTTCGGGAAAAATTATTGTCTTCTATTTTGTTTCCTAAAGTATAGTGATCTTGTTTAAAACATCTTAAAAGGTCGTAAAAAGGCTTGAAGAATAGTCTATAAATAACAATGCAACAGAAAGTCTATAAATAACAATGCTCTAGTGTCGACAAATATGATTTTAACGTATAATAAATCACATTATTATTGAATAATTTAACGAATTTTTTTTTAAGTAATTTTTTTTTTTTTTTTTTTTTTTTTGTTATAGATGGTTTTTATTCCTGTAAAATTTTTGCTACCTATGTAGATTTTATTTAGAATGTTTACTGATATTTGAAATTCTTGAAATTTACTAATACTCATAAGCTTATAATGGATACTAGAAGACGTGATAATAATAGCCAAATTTCCATGAGGTAAAATCATGTGTAATAATGTGCAATTTGTCCTTCTATCATAGTATTAACTGTGCACTCTTAATTTTTTAATTATATTTTATTTATTACAGCAACATTCTAATAAGTAATAAATTCAATTTACCGTGAAAGCTTGTTATATTCCAAAACTTTTTGGCTTAGATATTTATGCTCTTTTAATATATTCATGTCGAAAGGCTACAGATTTTAAGATTGCTTCATTCTAAATTATTCTGTATTTTGTAAAAAGATAACTAATAATTTCATCATTTAGATAAATGCTTCATTAGAAACATTTCCAATCATTTTTATTTTTGGCTACAAATAAATTCTGTAACAGCACAGGAATGTGAAAAAATGTTTCAACGAAATATTAACCATTGGAAAATAAAAATAAATTTATTGTATTATTTAAATTTTGATAAATACTTAAAAAAATTAATGACTCCTTGATTTTAAAATAATTTACGCAGAATATTCTCACCGAACAGTTCACTCGCATGGATCATTGCTTAAGATGCTGTAACGAGGATGGGTAACAAATTAAAATTCGTCAGATATTCACTCAGAAAAAAATATAAGAATACTATTTATATGTAATGAAGATTACTTTTTTACTTATAATTCGAATAATAATGACAAATAACGATAAGAAATACAACTTTCGTTGGAAAATTTCGTTTCCCTTAAGAGCAGCTTTTAAAAGTTTGATTTGGCTCCTTTAAGAAACCATAGTTTTAATAATTCTGATGTAAATTCATTGCAACAAAATGAGAAAAATATAGAGAACACAAGCAAAGGAGGAATGGTGGAGAAAAAAACAGTACAAATGTATTTTAACTCCATCTCTAATAAAAATTAAATGTGGAAGTTTATCTAAGTGTCTGTCAATGTTTTACTGAATAGATCATTAAGCCTAAAGTTGCAAAATATAGTTTAAATATTAAAGATGTAATTCCTCAGAGCCTTTTTTTTCAATTTGTAATTATTTACGAATTAAGCTAAATTTTGGCTAATTTAACTAATTTTTCGTCAATAACTTCCAAAAGAATTTCTACACTAAAACAGTTTTTATTTCGTTTTAAAGTGCAAAAACTTTTTCAATCATATTAGTTTTAACATTGTACGATATTTAGTTCAATTTTTACAAAATTTTAAATTATTATTTTCTATGTCAAGTTACTTCAAGGCGGCTATAATTCCTTTTCTCCTGATAGAAGATGCTAGAGAAAACAGAATATAGAGCTATGCTTGTGAGATTGGGAGAGGTGAAGATTTCTTTGGCTGTTTTTCAGAAAGTTTTAAGTTTTAAGGAATTAAACTTATGAATTAAAATAGCAATAACTTATGGATTAATGAATTAAAATAACATTAACTTATGGATTAATGAATTAAATGAATGAATTAAGCATATGAATTAAAATATCAATAACTTATGAGTTAATAAATTAAATGATTGAATTAAACTTATAAATTAAGGTAACAAGATGTCATTATTTTTTACAATATTCCAATATTTTTGCATATTTTAATCGCATTTAAAACCTTTAAACACTTTTTAAATATTTAAGAATGCCGGAAGTAATCTTTCTGTTGATATTAAACTTCATGCTATATAACTTTGGAAGGCATTTTATCAAAGTTTTATGCCTGTTTCAAATTATATGCCGAACCAATCTTTCAACAAATTCAATAAAAATACAACAACGGAAAGCAGGTAATTGAACATTAAGTTAAAAAGTATTATTAAATAAAAATATCAAAAGAATTTAGATATTTTACTATCTTACAGATGGTTTCTTTGTAAATTCTTAAATTTATAAGTGTTTTCAGATTTCACATGATTATCCTTTAAATATTTCCTAATATTGCCTCCAATTATAAGTGCATCGTTTTGCTTTTCTTATTTTTATACCTTTTTTACTTGAAATTAAAATGCATTCGAAATAAATTCAGCAATGTATCAAGAGACACAAATCAATGTGTGAAAAGCTGAATGATTTATTTATAGTTTTTGAGAGACTGGTTTTGGCAAAACTTTAAGCGATCTGACAAATTTTGAATTCATCACATTTAATACATTGAACATTATCCCTTTTCACTATTTGATTTTACACGCATCTGAATTTCATTTTTGATTTTGTAAGTAATTTTATCTAAAAATTCACATTTTTAAAAACATTTTATTTGGTTTATAATAATCATTTATCTGAATTTTCATTTTTATCCATCATCTTTCAAAAATAACAATTTATTTTTATGTTCGGAAACTTCAATTTGGAATTACTTCTCTGAGAAGCTTTAATTTCATTTTACTATTTCAAACAATTTCCAAATATCAATTTTTGTAAACTGAATTATTGTAACTGATAAGATAAGCGAGTCAGTTAGCCGGCTAAGGCAACTTGTAATTAATATATACGACTAAAATTTAAGATGAAAATATCACCTATATATATATAGGTGATTTTCTTAATATTTAAAGTATAAAGTTTCTTATATATAAAGTGATTTATTCAATTCCAGAGCGAAATTACTGTAGACAAAGAGTTACCAATATATATTGATATAGCAACAATTTATACATGTTATCATGTAAAAAGTTTGTTACAATATTTTTTTGGAGAACTTTTTCTCGTTTATGGAATATTATCAATGCCACTGCTGTGTTTTATCGGAAGGCGTGGTGTCTCGACACTTTTTTTTACACTTAAAGCTTCGAACAATCCATCATAGAGACATGTCCATAAACACTGACCTTATAAACAAAAAATCGTCACTAGACACGCCTGTTGGATATGACCATCTTCAGCATTGATTGGAGGCAATTGTTTCCTCTTCAGACCTGTCTAAAGATCAAGAAGTTGACTTTTGTGTGGACAAGCTGTTTCCTTTTGCTTAAAGGACCCTCAAGATATTTAGAGACATTGCTCTAAAGAATCATATAGAATAAACACTTAGAGCTAATAATACTTTTATTCAAATAAAAAAAAAACTCGTTTTTGTAGCCAATCATAGATAAAACATTTATTTTACAGAGCATAAATGTATATCTGTATTTACTAACTTATGTACGTTTGTGAAGATTTTTTTGCATATTTCGTCCACTTGCTACTCCTTTTTCAAGACAAAGTTTTCTTGTCAGCAATTTTATCCACAAAATTTTCTTGCTCATTAAAATCGAAAAATTAAAAATATTAATTTATGATAAATGAAAGAAAATTCTCTTTAAAAAACATTTAGCAAATTTATTAAAGAGTTTTAAACAAGCAGTTTAAAAAAAAATAATTTTCATTTAAATATATTGAAGAATCTGAAAGAAAGAAGCATGTAATGTTTCACAATCCTGGTATTTTACTAAATATTTTACAATGAAATTACAGTTTCTATCTATGTTATATCTAATATTTCATATATTTGAAAGGATATGAGAAGAACATTTTGCTAACATTTAATATTTCCATTCAAGATGAAAAATAATGATAGTGATGATTAACTATTCAAGAGATTTTGCATTATTTTTTTAATCTATTGTCGACCATTTGATTACCGTTAAAACAAGACAGAAAACTTTGAATACTTTAATTCTCATTGAAAATACAAACTGAATAAAAACTAATTACAAAAAGGGCGAAAGAATTCTTTTGTAACTAGTTTTATTAATGCTTTATTTAACCCGATCGACAAATTACTGTATATTATAAAGAGCGAAATGTTGAGAGAGTAATAAAGGCCAGACTTGAAAAAAAAATATGATCTATATAATTATTTCTAGAACTAAATATTGCATTCATCTATAAAAAACTCAACAATGACAATAATAGCAACCGAATATAGAAAGTCAATCATGGATTCCCTTATTTTCTCTTACAATTGAAGTTGCCATTTTCTAATTCGAATAGAATTAATATAATATTGCAAAATGTTGTTAATATTTCTGTGCTAAACGATTTAAAATCAAACTCAGCTATAAAATCTTTTAGGTGCCATCATAATAAAAATAGATATACAATTGTTTATTTTTAGAGTACGTTTTGTAAGGCGAACTGGAGAAAAAAGATACAGCAAAATAAATTCAACAATTATTAAATAAGAAAAGTAAAAAAAAAAAAAAAAAGTGAAAAGTTAATATATTGAGAGAATAATTTTATTTAAATTTTAAACGATGCTTTATGACATCTTTGATAGATATAATTTTAAAACTATTCTATTAGCTTTCTCCCATCTCAGGCCCTTTTTTCAGAGTTTCCAAATAACATAAAAAATGAAATCAATTAAATTATTAAATAAACAAATGAATTAAAAAAAATGATATAATTTCTCAATTTTTTGTTTGTTTTTTTAAAAAAAGCATTTAAACATTTTCTATGATCACTGAATGTTTTGATTAACTAAGCCGGATATCAGCTACAAGATGACTATTTTCTGTGATACGTAAGGTGATGATTTATGATTTGAAACCTAAAAAAGAAATCGGAATAAGATCAATGTTGTACTGATATTATCAAAGCAATAACTCTTTAAAAGTTAGAAAGCTTTCTTCAGGGCTTATTACAGTTAGAAATAAATATTTACAACTATCACAGCAAAAAAGATCTATATCATTCTGACGTACAGCTACGAAAGATCTACAGGATATCTCTTCAAGATCGCCCAAACTTTGCACAGCCAGTTTCCTCGCTTTTGGAAATAAAAACTTCCATAGAATTATACATCTACAACCCATAGAAAAAGTATGGGTTGTAGAGGTATAGAAAAAAAGTATAACGTCATATTCAAAGTAAAAACTTTTTTTGGAAACATGAACATCGGTATTTGAATATATTTATATAGATAGAAGTTTAAAATGTCCACTCGTACATCGAAACGCGACACTTGGAATGGCTGACTGTACACGTTGCATTAGTGCGGTGCCTACAAAAATACACGCAGCATGAAGATGTGGAACTAAGCCTTTTTTTTTGTAGTAATTTGATCTCGCTAGAGTAATGTCTTCAGTTGACAACATAGGAAGAAATTCGAAGATATAAAATCTGGCGATCGGGGCGACCATAAAACTAGACATCCACTTTCAATCCAACAGCCTGGATATTTCATATCCAGGCAATTACTCCAAGAAAGCAGAAACGCTGGAACTCCATCATACTGGAATCATAGGCCTTGCATTGCCTCAGGATATGCGGCATTACATGACCTATAAGGACAGGGGTAAGTTCGTCTCGAGTTCTTTCAACAACATCGTAGACTTTGTGTGCTGGGTCGACATTTTCAATATTTTCCAGTTATATTGTCAAACCTGTGGATGATGTTGGTATCGAGGGGACAGCCCAATGGACAGGAAGTGGGAATATCCCCCCCCCCCAATAGTTCTTGAGGCCTTAATTACCATTACATTAACTGAAGATAAAATACATTTCGAAATGTTCACGGATGAAAACATTTTTACCATGTGAAGATTACCGCTGACATGCAGCCTTTAAAATAAAATTCAAGCGAAGGCTTCGCGTCATTTCACGGCACACACATGCAAGCCTCCATATGAGCGATTGTCATTTTAAGAATCTTCGTTCAGAAACAGATTCAAATACCAATTTTCATGTTACCAGTAAAACTTTCTTGGTATACTGGATATGATGCAACATTTTTTTCTCTCATTTTTCTCAGAAAATATGAGTCGTAGAGGAGTAGTTAGTTCTATGGTTATTTTTCCCCTCTGCAAGCGAGAAATCTTGTTATGCAGAGTTTGGACTGTCTTGATGGGACACCCTGTTTATCAGTCTATTATAAAGATTTATATTAATTTAATTTTCAAGTCGAATCATCAAGTACTGCTTATAGTATTGTGTAAATAATATATAAAATTTAAACTCAAATTGATTTATTGTTTATTTCCAGAAATCCTAATTTATTCGAAATAGTATAAACTTTAAATATAAAGTTTTTTCTACTTGTTGGTGTTGACTTTGGCATATGAAGCAATTTGCAAATAATTTCCATTTAGAAAAAAATCCAACCTTTCATTCTGTTTTTATTATTGATTTCTTATTTTTTAAACTAACATGAAACAATGCCCCTTGTTATTTTTTTTTTAGTTTTATCTTTTAAAATTTTTACATTTAGAAAATACAGAAAATAATAATTTTCTACTTTTTTTCTAAACTCTAGATAAATAAATCACACCCGAAAGGATTTTAATTTTGTATAGTAAAATGTTAACATAAACGCAATGTTTCATTTTTATTAAGACATAATTTATATTGCCTGTTAAATTATATTACCTTTTAATTCTATATATCAGAGCAACTTATAAAGGATTTATTTAAGTCTCCCTTTGGTACGATTTGTTTTGAACTCTATCGCCATTACTTTTCATTAACATTGTATTGACGCAATGCTACGACTCTGACACTGGCTCTGGCTTTGCGAAAATAATATTTCGAAAATTCTTTAAACAAATTACCACTTGTTTTTATAACCAACTAGTCATCTGGTTTAGTGGTATTATTATATATATCATTTCCAATTAATTTCTTGTGTATAGCTTAATGCTGATAATTCCCACAAGAAGATATTATTAAACATCAAATTTAAGCAGACATTAAACCGTATTATTTTAATAACCTTATATCTGTTCGGTTCAATGTGTATATCAAACCATCTCAATAGAGTCAAGTCATATGATATTCATCATAATGCTGTTGAAAATGTAACTTCCAGGATGATCTATCTTCTAACTCTCACAGTTCACTTTCTTCATTCTCATGTAAATTACACAAATGTTAAATAGAATTCTTCTTCCTAAACTAAAAACAATGGAAAAAAATGATGCGATTAAGTCTTCAACGGAACAATGAAAATGTTTAAACTCCAGTTGAATAACGAAATTTGTTATTAAAAATTATGCATAAAAATTACCGAAATTCGGAACAATTTGCGTTACATTGATATCATTAAAAAGACAAGTTTTTGAATTTTAAAGGGTGTGAAAATCAGTTTTGTTCAATAATATTTCTGGAGTTATCACGCAAAAGCGCTAAAATCTCGCCTAGTTTTTAATTAATTAAAATTCAAAATGAAATTTAAAAAAATCCTTCTAAGTGTATTTTCTCCCCCTCCAATGCCAAATTTGGTAGTTATAAGTCAAACCGTCTTTCTTGAAGAATGCAAATATATAAAGAAAAATACACAATATTCTTTATTATTAATATAGATTACATTATCAGTAAAATGGGGGGAAATATAATTATTTAAGGAAAAAATAATTTTTTATGACACAAATTTGAATTAAATTGATTAATTTAACAATCAATCTTCGATAAACTTAATGTATCAATTTAATCATGCATATAAAAATTACCTGCTTTAAAATCAAAATGTATGTTTTAGATACCCTCAGCCTAATCAGAAGTATTACTTGAAGAAACAACGAAAATTATTGATTAACATTCGTATTTTTATCATTATCTTGACTTATAAACTTTATCAATTATATTCTTTCAAGCATCAATTCATAGCATAAACCTAAACACAGTTACAAAAGATAGGAGTTTTTTAAAAATAAATTTACATGTACACATTTTGTTTTTTCTAACTCATCTTTATCTATTTGTTTCAAATTTAAATAAAGTGAAATGTCGTTTACACATTTCTCATTTATGCATAGTTTCATAACTGCCCCGTGTCATTTGTAATGATTTCACTAATAAAGATACAAAGCTTCGGTCATACGTCTTTTAGGCACTGGAGGAGATTGGAATCATCTGTGAGCAGATATAATTTTCAAGAAGTATGTGAAATGTGATACTATATTATGACAAATTACTCATAATTCTTAAATTAATAAAAAACAAATTATATGCTGCTAATTTAAATGATGATAATAAAGATTTTGAGGAAGCTATTCCAACTTTCCTTTAAAAATGTAATTTATTCTGTTGAAAAGCTTGTTTTGATTGTAAAAACACTATCGAGACAGCATTTAACGAACTTAGTCTGATTCATAACGCTGTATTAAATGCTAATCAGCACGTCAGACAGCAATCAGGAGTAGAAATGAGTGAATCAAAATGAAAATCATTGAAAGAAATGAGTATGAGTCATTCCAATAAAGCAAATGCTTTCAAATTCAAAACGAATTATAGCAGGTGCTTTTTACAATGATCTTTATTTGTTTATATCGCTTTCTTTCAAATAATATTTAAATGAAAGAGAAAGGAAAGACAAATAGTGGACAGATAATTTTAAAATAGACTAAAAACACACAATAGCATTCAAAGTTTTTTTTAGCTGTCTGTACCGAAGTTGTAATTATCGAAAATAATGAGCAAAAACAAAAAAGTTTTTGCTTCGCACATTCTTTATGAATAACTGGAAAATTCAATGAACAGATAAAAAATTGCTGCATAAGCAAGGAAAATATGATATGAACATTTGAATTTCGTTTCCAATCAAAATGCCCGTTTACCTCTTTTTAGTGTTAATTGAACCTTAAGCTGCACGCACATAGTTGTATAAAAGAAATATGTAATTTCTACTGAATATAAGCGATAAAGACCCGAGTTTTTGTATTTTTATGGTAATTTCTAATTTTGAAATTAAATTACTGTTTACAATACTTTGTAGTAATACATAGCAATATCTTTAAAAATTATTTCTTTTAAATGAATTTTCATTAGTAATTTTAAATTTGTAATAATCAAAATTGCTTATTAAAATTTCAAGTATACGCCTTTTCACTCATACGTCATTTTACTTACCTTAAAGCACAATAAAAGGTGCATTACTAAATGTCATATAGTAAGACGAATGTTGAAATAAAAGTATCAAAAAATTTTAATTTCAATTTTTAGTTTAGAATTTCAATTAGTTTCATATTTTAGTTTCAATTTGAAAAAGCGTGTAATTGAAAAATACGGATAAGATCATGGATAAAATAATATAAACATAAGATAAAGATATGGATAAGATATGATTAAGTAAAATTCAAAATTTGTTACACTTGGGCCATTTGATGTAGACAATCCCAAGGCTAATAATTTTCCAAAACTGATAAAGTGATTCCTATTTTCTTAAAATAAATTATGGAAACACGGCAACAATAATTTGCTTTTTCCTCAAAACAATCGATTTGCAGCTACATAAAAGTATTGTTCATTCCAAGATGTTATATTTTTATGTTCAGAGTACTTCTAAGTCATTGCTACAATTTTCAGGATTTTTTGAATACACCGCAACAAACTTCTATTTAGCATGGATTATATAGTCGCAAATTGGTAAAGTACGAGAGTGTTTCTGTAAACGTCTGAATTCCCACATACTTGATCATCGTACTTCATCTTACTTGATCCTAACAAATAAGGAATATTGCGTTTAAAAGTTCGTTTAAATATGCGAAATATAAAAAAATAAAATATAATTGGTAGCAAAAATTTTAAAAGCAACATTCGCTTATAAAATTGGACGTCATTTGCGATCAATGATGTAGATACAATTTTGAGGTTTGTGTTTTAAAGTAATCAGTGCTACACTTCAATATGCACAAAAAGGTTTTAACATAATGATATTTCGCTGATAAGTACACTTTTTCTTCTTTTGATATCTACACCTGCATTTCAGTATAAGCAATAAGAAATTTTTTTTTCCTCCTTTGATGAAACAAAAACTTTCCCTTTTGAGAAATGATTCTCATCGTAAGAGTAGATGTACTTATCTAACACGAAACAGCCCAAATAAGGAGGGGGGGGGGGACCCGAGATATCATTTTGCCTGAAATTTGTCAAATTTTACTTAATTATTGTCAGATCCCAATATGCTTTAAATTCTGTTGGTACAATGAAAGTGGCATGCTTTTCTAGCCTTTGGAAATTTACAACCGAATGTTTTGAATGCGAAACTAAATCATTCTTCTTACTATTAGTAGTCATGAAACATTTTTATTGGAATGGAATAATAAGAACAGCAAGTATCTATAATTTTAGACAATTCAATTTCATTAACAAGAAAAATAAACTTTACAAGCTTTATGATTCTTAAAGATTTAAAGAAGCTAATGAAAACAAAAAACAAGAGCTTCGGTAGTTATAATAGTTAATTAAGTATATAATTTATTCAAACAGATTTTGTAAAAATATCTGATTATATTTATTACGCTATGTGGCTATTATGTCGATGTGATGATAACAATTAGATAATGTTGTAATATTTTTGGATGATATTATCAAAATGAGGCTTTTGAGAACTCAGAAGTGTTTTTAGCACAAGTAATACTAAAAAAAAAAAAAATGCTTTCTAGGTTAGGAAATTTAGTATGAGCTCGATTATTCTACGAGTGCATTAAACGTGGTTGTTAATTACAAAATGTTGTTAAAAAATTCACAAATAGAAAATGAATGTCTGATTTTTATTTTTTCGTATACGAAATATACAAAAAGAAAATACTGTAATTGTTAAAAAAAATTCGAACTCAAGAGTTTGACAAATCTCTACCTTTCAGACCTCTCCTCGTCCAAAAAACAAACTTTTGAATTGTGCTTGTTTCTTTGCGAACAAGATAACTCAAAGCCATTTTAAGTCAAAAGGTTGAAATCTGGTGAATGGACCTTACACCAACTTTCCAAATTTGTGGATTTTCAAATTTTGAACGAAATCCATTTAGACGATGTTTGTCAGTCCTGTTGTCTGAGAACGAGTGAACTCGATAACTACAAAACGTAAAGAGATGGAAAAATAAAATTTAGTAGATAGTTTTAGTACTTCTAATGTAAATTCTTATCAATTTTTCAACCAAATTTATATAAGGGTTGAGCGTTTGACGGTTCGTACTTTCCCATGCATTTAAACGTAATAATTCAAAAACGCGAAATAAATAAATAAATGAAAGTCGTATGTTGCAATTGTAATTCTATGCCAAATTTTAGCTTCAATCGGTCGAAAAAAAAAGGGTCCAAATTCCAAATTCAATTTGTGTATTAATTACATGCCAGAAATTAATCACCAAATACTGCACGATAGATTCAGTAAAAATGCTGGATTCGTGCCAGAGACCTTATATTTCAGAGCCTTTGTTTGCCAATGCCATGCAAGACGTTCGCGTCCTGACTAATTTTAACAGGGGAGAGAGGGATAATACCCTCATGCGAGAACGTTTTGGAGAGACCAATCCTTTTTCTTTTTTTTTGTAAAAAAGTAATTCAAAATTTGCAAATGCAAAATTGCGTTATTTATTAAGTTTGTAAGTTTGTTATTTATTAATTTCAAAAGTATTTTCATGTATCTTTTTCAGTCATTATACACGGAAATATTATTATTCTGCAAATAGGCGGGAGTTTAACTGTGCTGCACCACGATTCACTTCAGATAAGTCTGTATTTCTCTCTTTTTGGTAAGCAAATGTATGCTTAAAATAAATTCATGCTTTAAATAAGTTTATATTTAATTTTATTAAAGGAAAAATGGTAAAGAAATAGCTGAAGGTTGTGTCCATTTAAAATTGTAATGGCTAGTTTAATAATATAATATGGTTTTGATCTTTCAATTCTTCATAATCCAATCTTGACATATACTTATAGCATACCGTCTTACGGTTACAGATGATAGGTTAAACAAATAAATGTAAATTCGCAGCACCGTTTGGAGTAAAGATGTACTATTAACAATATCGTTATCAAATATAAGCTTGAGTATGAGCACATCTAAATAGCCCAATACTTCCTCTCGATCAACTATTTCTAGAACCAAAGCACAGTTTAGATTGCTTAAGTTGACTCATTCTAAATTTAATGATCCCGAACCAATTTCATAGCAATTCCAATGAGTATTACTATACTACTTTACTGTATTCAGTTGCTACCGTAACTGGGCCAACTACTTTATAAGCTCAAGGCGAAGTTTTTTCGTGATTATTGTGCTTAAGGACATGAATATTTAGAAAAGCATATAATTGATACAATCACCTAACTGAAAATATATGAGTAAAAGAGTTTAATGTGATCGAAGTCACGAAAGCATCAAAATGTTTTTTTAATCAAGAAGTCTATATCATAATTTCATTTTTGTTCATAGCAATACTTGCTATCTAAAAATAACTAATGTTTCATTATTCAAATATCATACTAGAACATGATTTAAGAATCACTGCCATCATGAAAATGTCTTCATTTAATACTTTTGATATGTTATTGAATTTTTAATTGAAAATATAGCTTACAGCTAGCTGCACATTTTTTTTAAATAAAAAATATTACTTTAAGAATATAACTTTAACTTCTACACGGCTCTTTCACTTGGACCCCAAGTTAAAGATTTATTTTCATAAATGGGAAAGTTCTCTAAGATTTTTTTTTTTTTTTTGACGATGTGCATGCTGCATCGAACATCAATACCGTTCAAAAGAGTAAGCTTAATTGATTTGTGTCGGTAACTGGCAACTTTCGAAGAAATCAGAAAATACACTTAAAGGACCTTTTTTTCTCCACCATCGTTTTAAAAATTGGGCTTGGAGGGCAATTATAAGAATGGATCTCAAATATTCGTTTTTTTAACGGTAGATACTTATTTAAGAAGGGTTAAGTTTTGAGCAAGAAAAAATTGTTGTGCCATTTTTTAAGATTTATAATAGTAAGAGAATCATGATCTAAGCTTGTTTTTCGAATAGCAATGATTCAAATTTTATATTTTATAAGACAAAATATTGTTTAACACTTTTATTTAACTTACCTTGTTTCATATTTGTAAAGATGAAATTAAGTAATTGATTTCTTAAAAGCATTACTAATGTGTTACAAGATTGAAGTTTTGTACACTTGCGTATTCTTGATGATGAGAACTTTCTTCATCATTAAAAGTTCAAGTAAAAAAATTAATAGCTTTAATAATAAGTTATTAAAGTTCATTAAAAGAATTATTAGTTTGTTGAAAGTTTATAATTTATTTAATTTAATTTTAATTTCGTACCAAACTAAATGTGAGAAACAATAGATCTCAAGATTAAAAAGTACAATTTAAATAGAAAAAAAAATTTGAAATTAAACTTTTAATTTTAAAATACTGAACACTTTTAAAATTAAATTTATTTTAAGACTTACTAGCTCTCATTTGAAAGAAACGACATACATTCATTTATTAAAGAGCTTAGAACAGGGCATAAGAAAATATAAATAGCAGTCTGTTATAGAATCGCAGAGTAGAATTTCGAATTTTGCTTTTGACGAATTCATCAACATTATTGGATAAACAATAATTAAAATAATTGAAATAAAAAATTATTAAGTTTACCGAATAATTGTATTAAATTATTATTCTTATTTTTAGTAGCATTTAATTTATGTTTATTTAACTTTTTCTTCATAACTGAATCGTAATTCTTCATACTGAAGATTGCAAAATCCATATTGAAAGGAATATAGGTTTGTTCCAATGTTTCTAAATCGAAAAAGGCTCAAGAATATAAGAAATTTGAGCCTTATTCCAGAACATACATATAGAATATGCATATTTTCTTGCCTGTCATATTGGAAATGGATTACGTAGTAATTTGCAATTTAAAATTCGAACTTATTACAAATTTTAAAACTTTTAATGAGGTACTAACAACTTTCAAAAGTATGACTGCAAATTCCTTGGGGGAAAAAAAGAATTACTTACCTTTTTTAATGGATGTAGTTTAATAGATTCTAGTTTCCGGAACGAGAAATTTTGTTTGCTTACAAAGTTCGAAGGTACCCTGCTTGGAGCTTCGCCTTGCCTATCTAAAATAAGATCAGCTTCTAAAACGAGCATCGATACTTCACTTAAAAAAATACCTTCTGGAACCTCAAGTGCTACTCCATTCTCACTCGTCATTTTTTTTTTTTTTTTGAATCCCTGAACGAAGGAGACGTGTTTTAGAAGGTCTAACAGGAATTTTGGGTGAGACTAAATGATGTATTAGGGGGAGGAGTGGAACCAAACGTATTGCCATGGCTTTCACGAAATCGAGCAACCTTAAAAGAGGCTAAAAACAATACTCTAGCAAATTTGTCTTTTTATTGTTTTATCCAAGAATTGTTAGTTATAACTTAAACAGAACATACAATATTCTAACAGATTTGTCTTTATTTTTTTTACCCAAGAATTGTTATTAATAACTAAAACAGAACATACAGTATTCTAACAGATTTGTATTTATTTATTTACCCAAGAATGGTTATTAATAACTTAAACAGAACATTCATGGTTTTAGTAACAGTTTTAAAAACATGTTGACTTACGTCATGTACAAGCGTAATATAAGTAGTAAATTATTTCTTTCTTTTTGAGATGTAAAGTTAAAGTTTGATTAATTTGATAGAATAGAAATATTAAATTTTTTATAATAAGTGGTTGTAGAAGCTGTAGTTTTTAGAAAAAAAATGTATACATTTTTTTTTTAAGGAAATAGACATTTTACCATTATTTAATTTGATTTCTACATTTTTGAGCATATTGGGAATGCAATTGAGCAATTTAACCATTAGAACCCTGATTTACCAAATTAAATTTTTAAAATATCAGTGTGTTCCTTGCAGTAGCCAGATAAAGGGGAAAATAATAATAAAAAAATCACAATACATTTTTTGTTATAATTTTGCCTGAAGTATTAAAATTAATACTCACAAAAATAGTAAGATTTTCTTCAAGCAAATTAGGCCCTTGCTAAAAATAATTATATTATTGTAAAAATAAGATACTCACCTACCTTGAAAGTATTTTTATTTTTCGGAAAAATGAAATACGTCCAAGATTTATTCCGCTAAAATTTTTCTAAAAATATGTCACTCATTCAATATGGCGGGAAAACAAATGTCATATTATTTGAACAATTTTGACACCTGACGTGGATTTCTTAAAACTTTTTTTTCAAAAGAACATTATGCAATGATAACATGCATACAGCCAAATATTAAAAACAAACCGACTGCATGTGTACATTCGATTTTAAAGTTCGGTATCAGATTTAAAACTCAGGGCATTTGAAAGTTAGTAGTAAAAATACTAAACAGAAGAATTAAATGATTTCATTTTAATAACTTCGTATTTAAATTGAAATTTAAAAATTGTACTTATTTCAATGTAAAGTTCACACTAACAAAGCCCATTGTATGTAAATTTCTCTTTAAATAGGCACGTGGAACGCTTTTAAATAGACAAGATTGAAAGATTAAGTCTTGTTCTACAGTTCATTTTACTAATATGAAAAAATTTGCATTTTCAGTTATATATCAAACAACATTTTATTTACCTATTTAAAACAAAGATTTATTTCAAAACGTTACTAAGACTAAACTTCTCTTAAAAGATATTAGACTGGAATAAGGGAAAAATTATAAAATAGGAAATATCAAAAATTCTTCTTTCTCACTTTCGTAAACTTACTCATATTTAAGATCAGAAGATTTAGATAAAATATGAATACAGTAAAAAAAATTTAAACCGATTGAACCTGAAATTTAAACTGTTTTTCGATAATACTTCGGTATAAGAAGAAACTCTAGTTACTCATTGCGGTTCAAAATTACGAAGTACGTCTCAAAAATAGCTCTAGTGTTGCTTTAAAACGGGACGTTAATATAACTAAACTAAACTAAACCATTTACTCATACCTTATCTACATTTAATTTTCAGTATCTTTTTCTACTACTTCGATTAATTTCTAACACCATATCAAAATATGAATTGAATTTCTAACAACCACAGGGGACGTTGCTTTAGTTTTAGATTATTATTTTAATCATCACAAAACAATTTCTTTACAGCTTTCATTTCTTTTCAAAGACAACTTCTACACACATACATTTTTTTGAAGAGAAAGGCGTTAAAAAGTTTAGAAAAATAAAAGGCGGCATTTTTTTTTTTTACATAAAAAAAAACATATATAGACTTAAATCGGTATGAGGATTGATTCAAGAGGTGAGCAAATATTTTAAATATTAAAAAAATAACTACATAACTACATCTATTAAATATTTTCATATTTGAAAACCAGAAACTACATGAGGCAAGTATAAATTACAGTTATTTTCTGTATAATATCAGTTAATTGGCATTGAAACCACAGTAATTAAAAAAATGAACATTTGGCAAAATGATATTAAAATATTTATCATCAAAATTAGTTACCCATATTTATTGGAATAAAAATTGTCATAGAATTGCAATTTTATTGCTGGAATGATAAAAAATAGGCCCTGAATATTATACTGAAGAAATTAACATTATATGCACATAAGATATAACCATTTAGTTAAATATAAATTAATAATTAGATCATATTCAAATGATATAAACTAAAATAATGAGAAATTTTACTAATTTTCTTGGACGATTTTATTTCATTCAAAGTAAAAACGCATGTTGGGTGTATTTTAAATAATTAAACATCACCGGAAAGCTTTTTTTTTCTTAATGTTTTATGATGGTATAAAAAATTTAATGAAAGAAAGTACTATTTCCAAAAGATTAGATCAACGCAATGTAACGTTAATTATATTCATTTCACTAAAATTTATTTCTAAATTTCATTTCAATAATTCTCACATAAAGAAATGAACAACACAAAAGAGCTCAAAGTAACAAAAACAGCTTTCAGTGAGAAAATCTGCAAAATTCCAAAGCTGGAAGGCAACAAATATATTTGAAAATGAAGAATACTGTTCTCATAACGTTTCAATTAAAAGACGCCCCCAAAACCGTAAAGAAATTTCAAAATCCGTTGCCTGAATAAATTTTGAAAGCATAAAAATCTCGGCGCAGAAATCTTAAAGGAGCTGAAAAGTCCAGAGAAAGAAATAGATTGAAATAATAAAAAAAAAACCAACCGAGAACACCTCTGCTTTGAACAAGAAGATTCCGGTCTCTTCAGAACACAGCTTTTTGGTATGTTTTGAATCGTGCCTCTCTTGTAAAAGGTCGCTACAAGCATTAGGCGTTCCTATGATTACAATGTACGTTAGTCACCTATCAAGGCTGTGGGCGATGTTTCAATTTTTTGAAACTGCTTACATGTTCCAATTTTACAACTCCATTTTACTCTTTTGTTGCTGCGGCTTGATTTTACTTCTTAATTTGAAGGAAACGGAATTTTTCTATTTTTCTTTGTTCGCTCGAACTCAACAGCAGCGAGCGTTTTGTAATGACGATTTTTTGTTTTCTCTCTCACGATAAATCTCCAACGAGTTCGAGAGTTAAAAATGCACTCTCAGGAGCTTTGTGAATTGTACCGAGGTTTTTTTTTTATTGGTTGGGGTGTTTTCCTAATTGTTCAGCTGTTACCTTATCGAAAAGCAGTAAATAATTTTAAATCACGGTTTCTAAGGAAGTGATGCTTTAGGTTTGATGGAAAAATGAAAATTCTTAACAAATTGATAGTTCCATTTCATTAAAAGTGACTAAATGTACTTTCTAACTTTGTGTCATCATCAGAACAAGGGAAATGAGAGTTTTTTTTAATTTACTCTTAAATAATCTAAACTTACGAACTCCTTATTAAAACCAAAGTAACATTTTATGCTAAAAGTTATTAAATAAAAATGATTCTTACATTTAATTTTTTCCTTAAGTCTTTTAAGTTTTTAAGTAGTAAAAATTGTTTCGGTAATGGTTAAGTAGTAAAAATGTTATTATGATAATTTATCATCTATGATACATTCAAAATTAAAAATTAAAAATCCAGGAGTGATTTTTTTTCTTTTGTTGAAAACTTTTAAATTAGGAATGTAAATATAAAAAGAAATAGTTAATTTATTATAAACATATTTTTGAATTTTCAAAGTTATTGAAACTTTAACGAAAGCATCAAAAGTTAGAAATGTTCACTTATTTGTGATTTAAGATCAGGACTTATTTAATGTGTTTTTGCTGGAAAAAATAGAAAAGAAAGTGTAATCGTACACAGATAAACTATGTTGTAACTTTGTCAACATCTTCAATTCGTAATGAAATTTTTCTATGCAAAAATTTTATATTTGTATGAGATATTATCTCATTAAGAATTTTCTCGTCTGATTCTTAGTCAAACTAAGCAAAATTTTTGAATGTCGTTTTAAAATTCCTAATTCACTTCTTTAATTATTATTTTAAGATTTCAAGAAGCTACAATTTAGCTATGAATGAAAAAAGTCATTTCATACTATTCCGATTTCACACTTGAAAAGAAAACAACACTTCGCTTACCCTTTAAACTATAAAAAGAAACAAGATGTTCCCAAGTTTTAAAAAAATGTTCTGTTGAGGAGTTGCTTTTTCGATGAAATCCACATCATTATGTTGCGTTCACTTCTGATTTCAAAAAGGACAGTGTTGCTTCACTTAGCGCGGTGAATCTGATTAGTTTCTCTTTTTGAAGCAACAGGAACAGCAAATCAGATTTTGAAGAACAATAATTCTTCCAACTTTGATTTTCGATAGAAAAAGCGAGTCGCAAACACCCTCGAGAACAAATGCAGCGATTTTATTTGGCGATCTAAAACTGAACAAATAAAACTTGTAAAAAGTGAAGCAGAATAAACCAGCTTGAAGATCCTCTTAGAAAATTTTTATGGAATGAGGGGAAAGTTATATGAAACACATGCTGACATCAATAATAAATGCTTAAAGTAATATTGTAAATTCAGTTTAGTTTAATAAAGATTGCTGACTAATTTAACAGTTTTATTCAACTTACAACTTAATGTCATTAATAGAGATGCATTTTTCAGTAATTTCTTCTCAGTAAGATTTGTTGACTAATAAAATCTGAAGTAAAGGTGGAGATCAGATTCCATAGGCGTATTATAAAAAAGGGATCTTCATCAAACATTTTCTCTAAAATATTTCTTATAAATTATAAAAATGTTTGATTTTTATTATTATATTTATAAAAAAATAACTTTTAATACACTTTTCATTAAAAGAACTTGGAATTTCAATGCAAGAAAAATTGCACTATACTTTAATGTAAAGACTTTTTTAATTAATACAAGTGATTTCTTTTCAAGTTTAAGATTTTTTTTAGTCTCTACTTCTGAAGATGATATAAGACTCTAATCTGCTCTCTTTTAAACAATATGCTTCAAAAATATATACATATAAATCAACATCGAAATGCTCATTGAGATAAACAAATGAACTAATCAACATCAAAATGCTCATTCAAATAAACAAATGAACTAACCAACACAGAAATACTCATTCAAATAAAATAATAAAAAGAAAATTAATTTAATTTCAGTCGCATTCATGGTGTTAAAATTTGTCTCTCTTGTCAGCTTCTAAATCATATTTAAAACGTTAACTAGATTAAACTAACATAATATTTACATATAATTTTATTGCTAATTGAGAACGCCGTAGGAAAATTAGCGAAATGACTTTGAAAGAAATTGGAGCATAATCACTAATATATTTGTTGACAAAATGTTATTAGTGTTTTTCCTTTTTTGTGTTAATCTGAATGCAATAGGAAAAATATGCCCATTTATTTTATGGAATTCCTTAAGAAATGACCATTTAATCAAATATTCTGCTCAGCTTCATATGAATAAAATTACATCAAAATATTTATAGTAAAACGTGAAATTTCTGATTGGAGGTGAAATAATAAATTTGTAAAATCATCATGAGAAGTAACATTCATTTGTTATAGTCAACTGCAGAATTTCATTCTGAAGATATATCTAAATTTTCGTTTGGAAAGTAATACCGCCTATTGAATTCTGAATATATACTGAACACAAATAATAATGAATTTTTGTATTTTTTCGTATAAAGGATATTTCTCATTTTTTTGCATATCTGATATGAGCATGCAGTCTCTTTTAATACCAGATATTTAAAAAAAATTCGTTCTTTTTAGCGAAAAACAGATAATGATATTTGTTAAGCGAAGAAATGTTACTGCCAAATCAACATTCTCATTTCCTATTGTAAGACTTCAATTGCTCAATGATTTGATGGTTATGATTTTTTTTGCATTAATTTTCAATAAGGATAGAAAAACTTTCATTATGAAATTAATGTAAGCTAAGGTAGTTTACTAGGAACGCATAGCATCTAGGTTTTCTATGTTTTTATGAATATGGACAAAAGGAATTGAAATACACTTCCAACACTTGACATAGCTCTAAAGCAATAGTAAGATCTCCAATTTTACAATAGGTGGTAAGTTAGGTGAAGAATGAAATTTTGCTATTTGCAATTTAAGACACTATTCGATGCATGCAGTATTGGAGAGAATAATTCATAATTACAATAAAACAAATAGATCTAATTCCTATTCAATTTCATCTTTTTTCTCCCGATTAAGACACAAATATTATTAAGATCTATCCAATTGCGCCTTGTTCAAAACTGATTTGGCACAATATGTCGCAAGTAAGGTCCACCCCTAAACAAATTAATAATCGTTAGATATGTAAGGTGCCTGGATTGCTTTTATTAGGAATTCTATTATTAATGTCATTTAAATCAAAATTTAAAATTTTCCATACTCTATTTCTGTTTAGCATAGTTAGAATAAGTTAATCTGGTATATTAATGTTCAGTATTATGTTCCGTTCCATTTAGAGTTTATTATTTTGAGCATTGTATTTAATTTACTTACTTTAAATGTTGCTTGAAAATTTTTCTTAGAATTTGTTTAAATATACTTTTGATTTTCGAAAATGTAACTTATGCGTATAGCAATATACCCTTGTCAGCAAGTTTTGGAAATAATATATTAACTTTAGAGTTTATGCAAAATTTCTAATGGATAATCAATTAATTCAAAATTTACCAAACATCTAAACAAAAGCTAATACGTTTCCTGCTAATTCATACATACAGATACATATGCCTGAACCTAAATGCTGGTGTGCATACAGGAGCTGAAAAAAGATTATACAAAATTAAATATTTTCTCATTATAATGCGAAAATTATATATTTTTTTCATATGACTTCATCAAGTAGAGATAAATGTCCGTCTTAATTACAACTGAAAAAAAAATTCTTAATTAAATTTTTTTCCCTTTACAATGAAATCAGCATTTGATTACAGCTCAATAGCAAGGGAATATCTCAGATGCTAAAAATTTTCCTTTTATTTCTAAATTTAAGAGAGGGGATTGACTGCATACTTGAGATAAGCAGTGAATTAGTTATCTGGACCGTATAACTATAAATTAATTTTTATGCTTAAGCATGGAATCGATTTCAAGAATTTGTGCATATCAGTTCAAAAGATAATGTCCACAGAATAATTTGATCTATTATAGCAATATAATCTAGGAAAGTTATTTCAAATCGAAACATTCAAAATCATTTTTGTGATGCTATAAGAATTTATATCTTTCGTTCGTCAGTATAAGATAATAAATTAGTAATTTAAAATACAGCAATGAGTTTTGCTAGAAATTACATCATAGTGAATAAATAATCATAAGAAAATCATGGATGGGATATTTAACTACTTTAATTAAGTAAGATAAAAAGATTTCTTTTTTTATATTTTTTGTAAAATTTTACAATAATACATTTTTTTAAAGAAAATATGCATTCACTAACATATCTTTTGAATAGCTGAAATTCATTGAATTTATATTTAGATCGAGTAATTTATTCATTTATTCTAAAATCTTTATTTGTAAAAGCAGAAAATCCATTAACTATTAACAGCATAAAACTAGATAATCATTTTGCTGTCTTGCTGCAATAGACGTGATTTCATTCATTGGAGTATTTCTTAAGTCATCTAAGCTAAAACTTTGAAACATAATACTCTATTAGGAATTATTTGCTAAAGCAGTATGGAACTTCGAATCGAGATATTTTGGCCTGCAGTCACAACCATCGATCAAAACGTCAAGCTCGTAATCATTTTCAATTACCCGATATTTAGTTGGAACAATGGATTTGCATGCTTGAGCAAATTTGGAGAAAATACACGAATTCGGGTTCAATTTTTACTTGAAACATGATTATTAACCTTTATACTACGTTATTTATATATATATATTTCATTTAATTTGCGATACCTCTTTATCTGCTATACTCAATGGAATTATGAGTAAAGAATCTCGGCATTTATCGATATTTCTGGTCTTGGTAAATTTTTTAAAAGTAGCATTTGAAGTAATTTCGTCGGAGAACAAAATAAGGGCATTACAAAATCTTAAAAAGTTTTTGATGATAGCAAATTTTAGAGTTTTAAAGGTTTTGAGATAAACAGTATTGAAAGAGCTTGCATCATGAGGAACGCCTAAAATGCATCTAAAATTCTGGAAGTATTTTAATAAAGATATTCCATTCCGTTGCTTTAGTTTAACTAGATTAATATCCCGTTTAAAAGTTGCACAAAGGCTATTTTTCAAGGACCTCGAATGGCGAAAAAGATGCTTTTATCTGTATTGCTTTCAACCGCTGCATTTTACCCATTACAGCAGATTTAACATGTTTTAGGACCACATTTTTGATAGAATAGTATCTTATCGAAAACTAGACATCAAGTCACCCCTTGTCTCGATTTTTTATTAATATAAATTGCTTGAGGGCTTTTTAAGTACAGTCAAGTCAATACAATAACATTTCTAGTCAAGTTTCAATAACATTAATGTTATTTTGAATAATATCCTTTATTTTCTCTTCAATTTTCTTACACGTGCTTTTTAAGAACAGCAGTAACTAACAAATTTGAAAACTTCGAAATTCTGGATAGTGTAGTGGAGGAGTAAAACTTGTCTCAATTGGGAGATGACCCCTTAGGAAAGAACTGTCTCCTTTAGTAATGAGTCACTGAAAAGATTTCATTTGAAGATTTTAAAATTTTATTTCACTCCTTCTTTGAAAAAGTCTACCTTTCCTGTTGCTCTCAGAAAAAAAAAGTAACATAAAAACTTTTATATTTCTTTTATCTTTCTAAGGTGCAAAAGATAGACTTCGAACCTCCTTTCCCCGCTTCCTGCCAGATATACCAACTCGGCAAATGGGATATATCTATATTTGTTCCCATATATATGTATCTATGACGAATTTTTATTGTTTTTTTAAAGAAAACTGAAGCAAAAGGGCACCTAAAAGCAAGACTTAACATCAACTTCGTTCGAAATGGTATCATAGAAAAATCCGAGTTTGTAAAGTCTAGAAACCGTTTTATTGCACTTGTTTGTTTCAACTGAGAACCTTTACAAAGAACAGTTTTGACGATTAAATGAACGCCGTAACTTCTGCAGCATAAAATGAAAGAATTAAGGCCCAGAGAAAAGTTTGTAATTTCATTTTTTCTAAATGTCACAATAAACGAGATTTCATTTGAGATTTCTGTTTCGTTCAGCGAAGCTAATGGATCTCTTTCGCAGCGACGTTTTAAAATTCATGTTTCCGCCAAGTGATAAGCAAAATTCGAATAGCCCGGTAATAAAATTGCATTTAAGAAGGGAATTTTAAACCCGTTTCTGGTAGACGTGTAATTGATGCCTCATAAATTTTTTATATCGAAGCGCACGATTTTTCTTTCGGTACTAATCCAGGTCTCACCTTTTTACAACACAAATTTCACTTATCATCCATGTTTTATTTATCTCTTATTTTAAAGAACTTTTTAAAATGTGTTATCAGGCGACGAAGGTACTCATTTTTTCATTTCTTTCGAGTACGTTCCCTCGATGTCCCTCATAAAGTTTGCTTTTTGTACTTACTTCACAGCACTCTGTGAAGGAAAACATTTCAATATTTGAAAATTGCAAAGGATTTTTGTTTTAAAATTACACCTGCTGAAATCATTTGAGATAAATAAAAATGAATAAAAGCAGTTTCGTTTTTTTTTTCTCCAAAAATTAATAACTCTATTTGGCATTAATTTTCGGGAGAATTGCTTTCCTCAGCAACTGTTGTTTCTTTCATGTTCTAAAATCTATTGTTGAAAAGAAAAGGGAAGGAGCACGCTCATGGTTTAAAGTTCACGTTAAAAACTTATTTGATACATTATCGCTTATAGTATATTTTAATGAACTTAAGTTGAAAAACTTTTTTCATTCTATTCACAAATTTTAAGTTTTGAAATTGTAGATATTTGAGCTGCCATTTTTCATTTTGCTGTAAAGGATAGCCTATAACGATAATACTTCTGATTTTAGGGGATACGGTAAATCTCAATTACCTGCTTAAGAATTACGAAAATTTATTGTAGTGATTACCTCTTTTAAATTATAATAACATTTCATTTTTTTTTTGTCATTCTGACAGTTAATGGCAAGACCTCTTTGATAAATTTGCTATATAAAATAAGAAAATGTTGATAATAACTATTAATAATTTTTTCTTGAAAGACGCTGATTTTAAAACCAAGTAAGTAAAATATTTTTATTAACATAATAACGTTTAAAAGAAATAATTAAAAAAAGTTAATTAAATATCTTTATTAATTAAATCAAACATACGGTCTTGCTCTTGAAGATTTAATTAAGGAGTAATAGAATACGTTTTTAAAAAAATTAAAACTTTTTGAAAGTTTTTTTAAATATCTAATGTTTATAAAATGTCCTAGATGAAATTTTTCTTGGGGGGGGGGGCTGAGTAACGAATAAAAACAAGTGAAATTTTTTGTTAGTTGCGTAGATATAATTTTTCATTCCGCATTTAATTTATAAAAAACAATTATAAGAAACACTTTCAAATTATATTTTTGGTTATTCAAGCTCGTTTTTAGATCCAGCAGCAAAAGTATATCGAAATGTTTATTTTGCTATTAATCTGCCGATTCTGAAATGTTAATTTTATAAATAATCTGTTATTTTTAAATTCAATAATTACAAAAAGGAGAAAAAATGTGCATATTTACCTTCTTTTGTAAAATAGGGATCACACATTTCACATACTCCTTTTTTTACTACCGCTGCTTATTACCTATCAAAAAATCAACCATCTGGCACCAGTTTACAATCTTAAAACATAAAACAACACATTGACTGATCCGCATGTGTTAAGTTTTCATGCATTTTCCTACTCAAATGTTGTAAAAGATAAAACATTATCCAATGCACAGAGAAGATGTGGAAGGTGAAAGTCATGATAAAGATCCTTACTCTGGATAGATATTTTCTCTTTCAGTTCTTATGACTCACATTTTACATTATTACATTAAATTTCTTAGGTGTCAAACGTTATCTTATTAGACAAAGAGGGGAGGGAGATTTAAATGATTTATATAACAAAATCTCTAACATATAATTAAAAACATATCCGTTCTGACTCTACCACAATAGGCAATCGATCACGTGTTCGTGAGCTGACGTCATTTCACTCTCATGTTTTGCAGCTGTCTGTGAGAAAAACTCTCGTTGACCCACTGAAAAAAATCGTCTGAAAAAAAAAAATTCATCCATGCGAAGGAGGTTTACCATTTTTGGAGTTCGAAACAAAGAATTTCTTCAAAATCAATTTTCAAAAAATTTTCAATTCGTATATGCAAGAGTGTATTCACAATTATTCTTACTCTCTCACTCTCTCTTTTTAAATTCTACTTCCCAGATTGATTTGTATTCCTAATATGAGAAAATAAATAACAGCGAAATGAACAATAGCAAATTCTTGATATTTTCATTGTTTTTAGAAATTAATAAAAGAAAAAGTCATCAACGAATTTCAGCACAATTATTGAATCCTTTTTCGAAGTATCGCATATTTTTTCTCTCTTAGCATAATAGTATATGGGGGAATTCCGGATTTCAATAAACTATAATAATATCAGAAATAAGAAGGAAAAAAACTATCAGAATTCACAGCATTTACAAAAAAAGATGTTAAAGTTAGAAAACGTTTGCTATAACGCTTATCAGAAAGTATATGAGAATTAAATCGTTTTTTAAGCAAAAAAGTATTTCTTCATACTCAACCCAATACAATCTACAGTGTCTCAAATTCTTAATCTACGTTTTAAGTTCTCGCTCTTTAGAAGTATCATACTATAGGACATTAATCTTACGTCTTCATAAATAACCAATGCTGAGCTGAGAAGCCATTTGAAACATCTTGTAGAATATCAACACCCCTCTTTTTGACTGTATATAGTTAAAAACTTACTGCATACTAAGCACGACGATTGTTAGTGCAACGGTAGTTATCAATGCAGACCAATGACTCTAAAAATGGGAAACGAAATTTCAAGTGGAGTAGGCTAAAAAGATATTACAGCCGTGAAATGTCATATATAACTTCTTGCTATCGGATTTTTCCGTATTTGCAAACAAAAATAATCAATAAGTTTTGGTATCTAGAATAATGAATGTTTATTATTCTACTCAGAGCCAGAAAGTTTCAATTCTGTGAAAGGAAACCGTTTAATTTATATAACATTCGTGGGTATTTCGAAAATTAAAGCACAAATGCTAACATAAAAAACTATAGTCATCTTTATTTTCACCAGCGAAATTTTTTAAAGATTTTTTTTTGAATATTCTTTCTTTCTTTTTCGCATATCAAAATGGACTAAATCGTCAAAACGCAAAAGAACATTCCATCTTTATAGAATTTCAACCCACCAAAACAGTTTGGAATAAATTAAACATTGTGGAAAGATAAAAATTTTAGAAACAAAAAATGATGAACGGTGAAAATGAAAAGCAAACACAAATAAGTAGACAATAACGGTGGACTCAGACCCAGGCTGATTGAAGACACTTATGTAAAATCAGAAAATTTTGTTAAGTGCGTTTCTGTAACATACTTTGTTTTTTAAAAGCAATTACACCCATATTGGGACATACAAACATAAAAGGTTTTCAATAGATTTTTACTTTTACAGTATTTAACTTCTGCAGAAAAACGTTCCTGCTACCGTGAGTAGTAAATGTATTATTCTCATAGAATTTGATCATTCTGGGATGTTAAAACTGAGAATCGTCGAAAATTTTATTGATTTAATTTTCTTGAAAATAGAATGCTGTCATTTGCTTAAAATTGTATACATTATTAATATTAAAAAGATTGGTTGATGTGTTTGATTTTTATGGAGCAAGAACTAGGTTGGTTCTTAACTATTTTTGATGCTGATATCGAAAACGATTCGCAAAGATTTGTATACAAAATATCACAGAAAAAAAGTAAAACGATCTCTGCAGACTTATTTCCCACTGAATTATTTTAATCTTAACTAGCTTATGAAGTTTTGAAACAAGGACCTGAAGTGCAAGCGAAATATGGATGTTTAAATGTTCTCAGACATTTAAGTGGTACTCTTATGCTAACTGTTTCGAAAAATGTGTAGAAGAATAGTTAAATACTTCGGCAAGGAACTGTCATATTGAAAGAATACTTTACATCGTCCACTTGTGTGTACCACTATATTATTCTCTCAAAAACATCTTGATGTGAGTAGTTACTTTTTTTTTTTATGTCTGGCACTTTATTTGTTAATCTTCCCAAATTTCATACGGCAATGGTGATCCGTAACGAATGTTGGAAACTGATATGATTTCGATGTCGAAATCCATTTGAAGTGACATTTACTTTGTTAAATTTTCCATAAACATGAGAAAAAAAAAGTAGTCGATTTAAAAAAAAAAAGCACGTTGTTTTCTGTTCGTATGCGAGCCTGAAATATGATGCATTAGTAATTGCTTCCAACGGCGTCTAAATTTCACTTAACGACATGTGCAGTCTATGAACGATTTCGAAACACGCCATGATAAGCATTCAAGTGCGGAAGCAAAACACACCCATTGCTAGTAAGCGTGCTCCAGGAAAAAAAAAGAACAAAATAAAAAAAAGGGAAGGGGGAAAAAGCATCTCTCTCAACGACTCACGCTTTCGAAGAACATTAGATTGGTTTTACTAATAGATACAAGTCGAGCCCTGATCGAGAATAATACGCGTCTACTTGCTTGCGTCAAACACATGCGGGACCTGTATGCATTTGCGTTAGTTGTTGGTACACGCGGTGTGAACCGTCACGGCAAACGGATAGCGGTGTTCTCTCCGATGCCGGTCATTTGAACGTTCTTACTTGGATACTACACCAACAGGAGGTCTTGCAACCTGGAATGTAAGTGGATTTTAACGTTTCTTAAACTATACATTGTTAATTAGAAATCATTATTTGCTATACGATGCAGCATAAAAAAATCCAGTAATTATATCTTTTACTTTATGATATTTTACATCATCGATAAATGTGACTTTCAGTTTATTAATCAAGGCTTTTGCCATTTTCCTAAAGATATTTTTAATCAAAAACTTTCCAGTTCATATAATGTTCATAGAATTTTGAAACAATGATTTATAAAATAACGAAAGAATCCCAGCATTTATAATTTCATAAAAATGATTATTTACTAAAAAACGCCAATAATTTATGTAGAGATTATTAATATTTCTATACAATTTAACTACGTGATCGAGTTTTTCTTTAAGAGATTTTATTTCATTTATGTTAAGTGTAAGTTTTATTTTGATTAAGAAAGAACTATATAATTTTTTAATATGTGTTGAAGATTACGATTATTTAAAAATCAGTTTGCAATGTTTTCAAATTTGTTGCTGAAATCGCAATTAATCAAGGGAGAGAGACTAAGAAAACGTGCCAGAAGGTAAAAATAAAATATTTGTTTTCGTTTAAAAGTAATGGAAATTAATTTAGCCACGTTCCAATCCTATTTTCATCAAAATTATTTCTTAATTTTAACATTATCTATCCATTTAGCATATAAAGTAATAACTTCTAATGCTAAGTTTACAGGATAAGGGAGAGTAAAACACATTTTTCTTCAATAAAGTGAGAAATTTTAATTGTTTTCTTACTGCTCAAATTTTCTATGAGTAAAGATCAAACAGAAATGAATTTTAAGAATTACAAATGAAGGCCTTAGAAAAATAGTAGAACAATTTCGGAATTTTTCTTCACAAATCTTTGCACAAAGGTTTTTAAGAATAGAAACAGTTGATTGTGTCTAAATTATTTAAATGTATTAAATAATTTAGACGCAGTTGTAAATTTCCTAACACCACGGTTTTGTGTTATTCAGCTTTCATGTTTTCAACACAGATAGAAAACTGAAAAAATCTAATCAGTTATTCGTACCTTTGCAAACACAAAAAAAGTCTTTTGGACAATTTCTTTAAATTTTAATATCTTTGGATATTAATGAATATATTTCTTTTTATCGTTATAGCCATTAATACTAAATTGAAAGATTAAAATCTAAAGTTTTTTTTAAGCTTATATGATAAAATTCGATCATCTAGACTAACAACATCCAAAACAATTTTTAAAATGTTTTTCTATGAAACTCTTTAAAGAAAACGATATATTTACCGCTTGTTATGTTCAATCGCAAGATTAAGGGAGTATTATACACAAACTACTTAAATGCCTGAAACAGCGAAAGCTTTGAATCTCCAGCAAATTTCGGAGGGGATCAGTTCAAAGCTGATCCACCGGGGGAGATAATCTCCTCTTAGATCCCTGGCTTTAAAAAGTAAATGCGGTTTTATTCAAGCATTCCGTTCGAAGTGAATAGGAGTCTGACGGTTTATGCTTTGTCAATCCTGTCATCGAAAGGCTATTCGTTTCATAGCCACTGAGCACCGCCAATCAGTTCCGGATCTTCTGATCTCTTTTTATCAACCAGGTCCCTTCTGACTAACGAGTCCTGAACCCATTCCTCTTTACCACAAAAATGCGAACTCTTGTCTCCAGGCCAGACATAAACAATTCTCTTTGATGGATCACGCACGGGGAAGTGCACCTAATCGGATGCAGAGGGCTTACTGGGTTCGACAGCTATAAAGGAAATGATTTGGATAACCCATTTTGCACCTCCCAAAAATCGATTTCCAAGGGAAGAATCAGTGACGTTTTTGAGGTTATGTGCGTCATCTATCTGTCATCAAAAACAATTAAAAAAATTAGAGAACGAGGTGTATTAGATGTTATTCCATGAAAAATCCTACTGGAAACAAGAAAGCAATTTTACGTCACCCATGCTAACAGTAAATAAGGTTATTCGATTAGTTAAGTTTTATTTGGAGAGTTTGTTGGATTCGAGAGTCATGAAGTAATGATTCAGATTATCCAATTTGAATAATCCAAAAATAGATCTCAGAGCAGTATATCAATAACTTTTCTGTGACTTTCATTTCTTATCATATTTATGCATTTTTGCATTAAAAAAATTGAAAGGTAAAGGTGTTTATTCCATATCAGTTCTCATTACAGACATTCGATGATTTCATTTCTTTATTATTAAGAAAAAGTAGTTCCTTCAAAAGGTACTTTTTGTCAAGGTTTATGTCAGTGATATGACGACAGATTAAAAAAATGATACTGCCAAAAAACTCTCATGAAATTTAAAATGAAGGTTCTTATGATTCTAATATTTCATAATATAATTTTATGGCTTTTGAATTTTAAGTCAAAAATAATTTAAGATAAAATCTAGGATCAATACAGTACTATTTAACACAAGTAAATTATAATAAAATAAATAATAATTTATAATGTATTTCTAATTTATTGTTTATTTATTGCATATTTCCTATTTATTACTAAATCTATATAGAAAATGTTTCAATAAGGTGTTGAAAAATTTTCTTTCATCAAATTTTTATTAAGTTGTTTATCATTATTGTTCTGGAATCATAAGAGTTACAATAAAACAGAAAGCTTGTAAAAATAAGATAAAAATTGTTTTACATTATAATATGTTACATCACCATATTATCGTACATATGTATATTGCTTTCCTTAAAGAACAATATTTTGTAAATTATTTATCTAGAATATTAAAAATAATTAAAACTCATTAAAAGTTATTTAACATTAAGCTGCCAAAAATTAAAACAGTGATTTCATTTGTAGTATTATCTCTGAGTACTTAATTATCAATGAAGTATTAATTTTCAAAAAATTATCACATTTTGTATATTATTCAACAATATTAATTTCAACAAGTTGTCACATTTTATATATTGTTCAAATATATAATGTTCAAAGAGCATTCCATGATTTAAAAAAAATCGATTTGGAAAGAACTAAGAGCTAAACTTAATTTTCGAATGAGCTGCATATAAAAGAATCTGCAACATTTGTTGTAGCAATACCCATTAAAAAAAAGCAGAAAAATATGGTACAAAAAGCATGGCCCCTTTTTTAGTTGATATCTGATACTTAAATTTTTTATCTTTAATTTTTCTTTTATGATCAGAAATATTAGCAGTTTTTCAGAAAGTTTAATGCAAACAAGTATTCTCGTTTAATTAGGGCAATATCTTTATATTTTTCATTATATTTTCTTTTCTCTTTGAACTTACTAACTTGTGACAAAAGAATGACTAATTAACCAATTCATACAGTTAATCTAATAAAAACGTCGCCTGAAATTTTTACGGGTGTCGCTTAACCTTTCCATTTTACGGTCCCAATTAAGAAAAAACAACCTCACCACTTTGCTTAATTAATGGGATAAAGCACAAGAATCGTTTCAATTTATAAGAAATAATCAGACACCTACACATTGAATGACTCTGCTTCTTTACGAATTCAATTAGTTCCATACTTTTTTCGTTAGCGATTTCTTTGAAAATGAGGCCACTAATTGCAACAAGAATATAAAAGAAACGCTGAGGGAACGAAATAAAATTTTTTATACCTTATTAAATGGCTGATAAGAAAGTAAAGTTCTGTAGTTTGCAAACAATTGGTTGAAAGTAGAGAAACTTTTACTTCTAAAGATAGTGAGGTCAGATATTTTTTTCATACTGAATGGATGTTTCAGTGTATTCTCACATAAGTTTGAAGAGATGATAACAGTCACCCTCTTAGGTCTTTAAGGGAGGAATATTATTCCTCTCTTATTTCCCCCATTTTGACCAGTGGTCTGCGTACTCTGTTCGTGAAATACTCATCCCTCACGCTACCACGCCCCCTTCCAGTTAGGGGATGAAGACCCCTCATACTCCACCCATCCCACCCGGAGCCACCCTTAACGAGGGTTACTCCAACTTCCACCCACAGAAACCAAAACATCCAATATCCGAGCCAAAAATCTCCCTACTCATGCAATCATTAGGCCGAAAATGACAAGAGAAACATAAATTGGCGACTTTCTTTGAAAATGTAAATTAATTAATAGTCTAACTACTTTAAAATATAATTATGCAAAATATGTTACATTTTGCTTCACATTCAGTAATTTTATCAGTTATTTTAAAAAAATTATTTTCTTCCTTCTTAAAAATTCGTCGAAAAATTACATGCAAAATTACATTTGTTCAGTTAATATTAAAAAAAATGTATTTTTAGCCTAAGCCCATCTTTTGATTTTTGAAAAAAATACAGTAGTTTAGAACATAATATCTTAAAATTTCCACTCTCGCATTTCTTATTCAGGTAGAATGAAAATCTTGCACCTCAGTTTCATCGGAGATTGTTTAGTTGAGTCCACAATAGTTAATACTAATAATAATGATAAATAATGAATGAATAAAAAAAAGAAACTTAAATTGCTCTTCAGCTAATTTCAATAAAATGTTTTGAATTTAGATGAAATTCTTACTATTTTTGTGTATAAATAATATAGAATCTTATAGAATACGCCCTCAAAAGTTTTTACAATTCCAGTGGATCTATCTGGGCCAATTTGATGTCATATTCTATAATTTAATAAGCTCTGGCTTGAAAAACTATGAAAAAACTTGAAAAACATGTATGCAGTATAGCGTTTTGATTTCTACACGTGCGATTTTTAAAAGAAAAAAACATTGTATATATAGCGGTGTCTTTTATAATTCTCTAGATTCTCTAAAGATGAAGCATTAATTTGTATGTTATTCCATTTTCACAATTTTATAATTTTGTTTAAATATAGAATTGGAACATATTTAAGAAATTGATTTCTAATTGTTAAAGCATCTTTTTCCTATTTCCCAATGGTTTTGATTGTCGAATGAATGCAAACTTTCATCACCCTCAAAATATATTAGAAATCATCTCAACTATAAAGTTGATGACTTTGGGAGCCTGTTTTACACTGGTGTGTGCGTAAAGCTTTAGAAATAAGGAATATAAAAAGGACGTAGAATATAAAATGGACGTAGGAATATAAAAAGGACATAAGGAATATCAAAAGGACGTAGAATATAAAAAGGGCGGAGGAATATAAAAAGGGCGTAGGAATATAAAAAGGACGTAGGAATATAAAAAGGACGTAGGAATGTAAAAAGGACTTAAGGAATATAAAAAAGACGCAGAATATAAAAAGAACGTTTCCACTTAAAGTATATAAAGGAATAGTAGCTTATATAATGTGGAAGATATTAAAAATTTCCTGAAATATGACGCAACAATTAAAGAATCTTAATTCACTGAAATCCCAATCTTCTCTTAATCTTTATTTAAATCATATACTCAGAGATATGGTTTATGAGCAGTTAGCTTCATAATGCTACTTCTCAAATTCTGAAATGATTTTCATATCAAGATTTATTGGTTAAAATTTTTTGTACATCTGAAAAGATTTTTTGGGGAGGGGGGGGGAGAGCGGATATGGTTCTATCATTTTTATTAGCATTATTAGTCAAGGAAAAGTAAAATATTAATAAAACGAATTTCAGAATTAATACTCTATAATATCTGTATCTCGTATTAACTTCCAAAATTAACTAAGCACTAAATTTTAATTCAAGGTTTTAACACCGTAAACACTTAGCATATAAAAAATAAATTAATAATACGTCAATAAAAACAGCAATTATAAGTAAAAAGCAACTAGAGCAACATTTGTTTGCAATCACGAAATGCTACTTTATAACTCTAAATCTCTTTCCTTTTAAACCGCCGTGAAAATGTAATACTCGTAATCATAGGATAAAAGAAAGAACTATTGAGTGCGAAACACTTCCTAACCACCCGAAACAAGTAAAGATAAAGAAGCCAATTGTGGCAACCCAAAAGCAATCCTACTCAACCATGCCCACCCATCCCCTAGAAACGCACGACAACACATACATAACCACCCTTCACTCTAACTCGCTCACTCATCCACTGTTGTTCTATTCCTCAAAACAGGTCCCTCTCAGTAACCATTGGGCCGCCGACTCATCACGTGACTTGGGTGGTCAGCACCAGGAAGGGACAGAATGATTCAAAGACCACGGACTAATAAATCCCACTCATAAAAAATTTCCACTTACTGGCATGCCATTCGAAACTACGCTGTCACCGTACGTAAACAAAAACAGCTGTTACACGTCTATCTCTCCCGCTCTGGTGTCAAAAGACTATAATGGGGGTGGTGCAGTGGAAATTAACCACCCCCAAAACAGGGAAGATGTGGGTGAGAACTCCCAAAATGCTCTGGAAGTCGATGACAATGAAGACGAGTCCAAATTGGAGGACGAGCAAGATAAGCTCCTGATTTTATCCCGGAACTTCTATCCGGAAGCGAACTGTCCCGTCCAGATACCTACATCTCTACCTCTGAACACCGGGAAACTTTTCAACCCCTACCAGGGGAGAGTGCAGAGTCTCTCCATGTCCCCCTTTTCCTCTCACTGCGAAGAGGAGAGTCCTCGATCTGGAAAGAGTCCATCTTTCGAGTCCTCGCATTATGTTGATTATAGGGATGAAAAATTGAAGGATCCGATTTGTGAGGATCAGGAACAAAAGTTATTCATACCTGCGGAAGAGTCCAATGATGTTTTCACGAACAAACCCATTTACCCCTGGATGGTGGATTCGAGGCATAACACTAAAAACAGGCAACAGCAAGTCTATGATGCAGAAAAAGAACAATTCAGTCAATTCATGGGTAAGTATTTTAGCGATAATTACTTTTAATTAAGAGATAAAAATTCCTCGCCTGTAATTTTAAAAGCCCCAAAATGGTTTTAAAAAAATAGGGTAAATATTTACAGAATATCTAATTGAACAATTCAAAATACCAACCGCTTTTTTAGATATCTCCCCCCCCCCCGCACTTAAATATGGCAGAACTTGTACTTAATTCGAGCAGAATGTAAATACAGAATAGATTCACCGATGCTAGGTTCATATTATATATAATGAAAAAGTCTTTTATGTAAAGGGAATATATCTAACTAATCTTATAATTTGATCCGAAATTCTTTTAATTAGGAGAAAACATTTATTTTGTAGGGTAATGATAGGAACAGCAATTTTGAATTACCAATGTTAAAATTTTAAAACAAGAAAAATTTAACTTTAAAAACGAAAAAAATGCATTTCGAAGAGAAAGAAAAAAATAATATTAAATAGTGTTGATTAATTTAAATGAAAAAATAACAACAATAAAGTCAAGTGGGATAATTAAAAAAAATAGTTGGTATCGTTTCGCGAAAGTTTTATTTGTGCATATTTTTTTTGATTTACATGCAATATGTTGAAAGCAAATTATTTGATAAATAATCATTGTTTTCACATAAGAATTTTCGTTTACCTTTAGAACGATATATGTTGAACTTTATTTTAGTTTCTTCTCGTAAAAAAATATAAAAACAGATTTGATTTTAATAATTTTTAATCTTATATGAAATGCGCACAAATATATGTATTCTCTGCATGTAAACAAACATAATAAGTTATAGATTTTTCGGCGAATAGAAACTGAATATCACCCTCCAAATACTAAAGGAAAAATTAAGAAAACATTTCTTTCCAAGAAAAATGTAAACGCGAATCTGAAATTGCTGTAATTAATAAAGAATATATTTATTTAATTTTTCAAGTAATAGTCCTTCTTGTAAAATTAAGTTATAATTAAACATAATTTTAGGAATAATAAGATGATAAAATGCAGATGCATTTATTAAAGGAAGTGGAATTATAACACCATTCTTTCTATTGTGATCGTTTAAATGAAACTAACTTTATAAACTGACCTTTGATTTATATTTTTCTATTTAAGGTTTTAAAAGTTTAATGAATTTTAAAATGAACAAGACAGGAACCTCATTAAGATTTTTTCTTTATGTTTGAAAAATTAGATGCTTTCACAGTTGAATTAATAAATTTAATTCTGGAGACTTTTAAATTCTAGAAACTTTTAAATTAATCTAATTTTTGAAAACTTTAAAAATTAATCGCGAATATCTTTTATATCATTAATTTTAAAAAGCTAATGAACATTGAACTGATCTTTTGATGGTTATTTAGTTTTCATTATGATTGATTCTTTATCTCAAGTGTTGAGATTGATTTCATGTGGTAACTTTTGATTATTCAAATGCAATCTGAACAAACAATCTGAAATAATAAAAGAAGTACATTGACAAATTTTAAATTTTTATTTTATGAAACAAGAGTAAGAATAAAAAGCGTTTTCAAGGGCTTTTAATTGTTATTTTGTTGAGTGCTTTTTTTTTTCAATTTTTAATTGGTGCCCTAAGGTGAGGTAATGAAAAGCCTTCAATTGTACTTTTGTATTCGAGGTATTTTAATTGCAGCTTTCAGCCCCGTGAATAGCATAGCAATAGCTTTAGGGCGATTGAGGATAACGTAGTCGTGAAACAATGTAGCAATAGCAACTCACACCCTCATATTAAATACGAATACATCACAGGAAAGAGAGAGTTGCTAGGCAAGATGTATGCTGAGCCAAATCACACAAAGTAGAAACATCTACATATTGGAGAGGTTGGCAAAAACTTTTTTATGTAATAACCCAGCCTAAATGAACCTTATCCATCAAATTGAAAGAAACAACCTTTCAAATTTTCATGCACATAGGTTTGACCTCTCTTTGAACAGTCAAAGCTCTGTGCAAATTATAGAAATTATCGTATCTAGTAAGACGACAGTCAAAATAAAAACAATCCCGGGGGTTGCTTGGATAAATCATTCTGTGACCGCCAAAGTTCGCCAACTTTCTAGTCTGTAAGTGTCTGTTTTCAGTCCAGAACAGACCAATAGTAAGATTATACTTGCAAGAGGAGGGAAAGCAAAAGAAACTAAAAAGAAAATTGAGGTTGTAAGAGGAAATAATTCCTAGAACTTCAGAGGAAAGCTAATTCTAGCAGAGAAGCATATCTGTTAAACCATAGAAGAGTTCAGTGTGTGCAGATGGTTCAGTGACTGACTTGAGGAATGAGTAACTCAATACTCTGCTCTAATCAATTAACTGGTTATGTTGAAGAGCAATTCCGCAAAACTTACAAGTTTTGCGTCTCATTATATAGTAAACTTATACAAGATGAAAAAAATGCACGAAAAACAAATAAGTGAAGAGTTTGAAAAAAAAGACAGTAAATATATAAATAAACTAATTGCCAACTAAGATTGTTTTCCAAGGATCTGCCTTATATGCCATCATGACTTTACGATAAAGAGATTCACAAAATCCTTTCTCCAGTTTAACCAAAATGATAAATCATTTTTGTAACTAATTTCCTATTCAAAATGACTTGACAAGGAAGATATTACAGAGTCTTCATTCTGAAAAAAAATCTATGATATTTCTTCATACAATTAAATAAAATTTACACTTTGACGTGAACACAACAATACAAAATATGCTTACATAACAACTTTTTTCAAGCATATTTGTCTGTATGTAGATTTTTTCTTCTTATAAATACATGTTACTATGCTCATCGTGAATTCAGAGTTGTTTAGTATAGGTAAAATTTCTCAAAAGTAATATTTAAATACAAGAAAAAAAAATCGGGGTTCAAGAAAGATTTCAGGGTTGTGAATAGATTAAGAAAGGGATGAAAAAATATAGAATCACAGAAATAGTTACTGGCACATCCTTTTACCAGATTCAGATCTAATTTCTAATAGCAATCAAGTTATTAGGCATACTCATTTGATTAAATCACTCTATTAAAAATTTAAAAAAAATTCAATTAATTTTTTGTTTTTTATAAATTTAAATTTTACTTTTGTATTATTCTATTTCATATTTATTCATTTCGAGCAAAAATAGGGCTGGAATGGGGTGAAAAGAATTCTTCGGATTAAAAAAAAGCAGAATGTATAATCTACGCGGTATCGGTCGGAATAAGGAATGAATTGCTCTTTAATACTCTGACAACTGTAGAATGTTCCGAATTGTAGACAGCTGTAGAATATAGATAATCGCTGAATGTTCGTTTTCCTTCTTAATAAAATTGTTAACATCTTGCATATACTGGTATTTCTCTAAGTAATGAAAGCATTTGTAATTACTTTCTGAAAGTAATTGTAATTTTTAAAACGTAGAATTTCGCATATCTTTTATTGAAATGGTGTGGATATCAGAATGCTTATAAATGGAACATTATAATGCATAATATCTCATAAAATACCGCTATCGATAACTCAAGAGATTTAAATTTTGAAATACTTCAAATTCCTTTTTATTTTTGATCAAAAGGTAAGTACTAGAGGATTATTTTTTTAAAAAAATTCATAGGCGACAAATGAAATAAAAAGTAAGTATTTTCATTCGAATTTATCTTATAAATTTTTAATAACAGTTTAAAGAATACTTTGGATGGTTCTTTTAACATTTTTTCTTTTTAGATTTTGATGCTTTTTCCTAAAGTTAAGTTATTTCAAATTTGGAAAAAAAAATCTATACATAAATATGTAATTATAGCCACTCATATCACTTTCTTGGATATCTTTTATGACAAAGTGCATTGAAAAGAAAATAATTAAGAAAATATTTAGTAGCATACACTAGAAAATAGCTAAGTTGATATATATTAATCAAAACTATCATTTCAGTGCTTACTTTTAACAGTTATAACTTTTAACTTTAACAAATTTATACAGATAAATTTTGAATTTTAAAATCATTACAATAAACAGATAGAAAATAAACTAAATCAGGAATTTGAATCATTCATACGACATTTAACTTTAAGAGAAACTTCAATTAGATCCAATATAATGGTGCACTGTGTCCTCCTATTCAAGAAGTGCACTTTGTATCCTATGCTATTATTTCGGACATAGTAAAATTTGTTAATCGCATTTATATTCAGTTCCATCATTTTTAGTTTTGTTTTTAAAATCTCAATGATCAGTGTTTCTATTTTAGAGGACTAAATTTAAATTAAAAGTGAAGCATAAATGTATTTTTTGGTTAATTGAGAATTCTTTGAATATTAAACTGAACAAAATAAATTAAAAATAAGCAAGAGTATAACAAATAAAAAAAGGTTTTCAGTGATGGTTTATTCACGAATTAGAAAAGGACTGTGTGTGAGAAAATTAATTAATATAATTTACTTTAAAAAAACTGTAGGTATTTAATGTAGACTATTTGCAACAGTACGAAAAACACAATAAATTTGTATTCCTCCCTTTTTGAAAATTTTGGGTTTTTTTCCCCTTTTTTTCATACATCTTTTATAAGAATAAAAATACTTAAACTGCCTTTCATAAAGTTCTTTAGATTTTTCAGAGTTAAAACCCTTTTCCCATTCGATGATGCCAAATGGCATTGCCAGTCTTCTTTTAATAATCAACAGATGTCATCATCTGTATTCTTATTTCACTTAGATGTTCCTAGATTGCAACATGATCTGATATATCTGCAAGCGAATGATGGATGGATAATTTAATTAATTAATCCTCATGACATGAGTAGTTTTAAAAATAGGATATTTTTTAGATGTTTCGTTTAATATATTTTTTTATTTTTTATTATCGACTAATAGTTTGAGCTGGACAGGATTTACATAAAAGAATAAAACAGCTTGCATGATAAAATAAACTCAAAAGTTAACAATTTTTCAAACGTAATTAGCTTAAAAATTAATTTTTAGGTCTTTTAAATCTCTTTTACTGTCGTATAAGAAGTTTTTCCCTCTAATTTTGTATTGCAAAGAATCGATGAGAAATGAAATATTTCGCCCCATTTTTATTACAGACAATTCACTCATTATAAAGAATTTTTGTCTGTTACAATTCATTCTGAAAGAAAAAATTAGTAAATATTAGATAGACAGACATCATATGTCGTGAATACTTATTCTGTTGATCAAGGAAAAAAATCATAGTATCAAAAAAGTTTTAACATAGACTGTTCATCTCTCTATATCCTTTATCTGTTGTCAAAGATGGAAATCAAATAAAAAAAAGGGCGAATTAGTAACATTCATAGTAAAAAAAAGAAGGAAATAACCCCTACTTTTTTAAATTAGCATATTTCCTCAGATTAATTCAACGTTCCATAATGCTAATAAATAATTCATTAATTTCGAAATAACTTTCCTTTTAGAGAATAGATATAGACATTATCAGCCGAAAATAAACGAAAAATAGCAGTCATATTTCCTCAAATTAATTCAACGTTCCATAATGCTAATAAATAATTAATTTCGAAATAACTTTCCTTTTAGAGAATAGATATAAACAATATCAGCTGAAAAGAAACGAAAAATTGTTTCGCTGTCTGCAGTTCAATGTCTCTCTCTCTGACTGCAGACGGGCAATATAATTCGTAAACTCAATAATCTGCAATTCTGTAACTATATTTTCAAGTTGATGCTTAAAGGGTTAAATTAATGCTTAACTTTCACGGGTTATATAATATTTAACATATCGAATATCGGTTATATAATATAATATTTAACATATCGAATATCGGTTATATAATATAATATTTAACATATCGAAACCAAGCTACTAATAAATTATGGAGGAGTCCTATCCATCCATAGAAGATATTAATGTTTTTTTAAAAAGATAGAGAAAATGATAGAAAGATTATTTATTATCTATGAAATTTCATAAATTACCTCAGGTTATGGCGAAAAGCAAAAATTTTTTCACCTGGAATCCTATTCTAATGACATTGCGATGAATTTTTTGTGGCCACACTTTCTACTGTGGTATTTTCCTCATAGAAACCTGAAAACAGAATAGAAAAACATACCGAAATATTATTGCAAAGATTGTTAGATAACAATTTTTATAAAAGAAGCAAGTCTTCCATTAACTTGTCAATTGATGTTAGAATAAAGATTTGTTTCAAAGCTATAACCGAGTCATTTTGGAACTTACCTCATAATTTTGAACTGCAATCAAAGGATGAAGATGGCACTTGAGCCACCAACCCATTCTAAACCACAGCAACGAGAGAATATTAGACTTGCGACAAATTGAAACTGCTCATACACACAGTGAATCTTGGGGGGAACCAATCTTGAGCTAGCAACCTTCCAATTGATATTCCGAGATTCTACCACAATACGGCTACAGTTCAGTAAAATAAACTGAAATAAAAATCTTTATTGGTGAAAATTTGAAAGCATATTCGGAGAAAAACACTTTCTTCAGCTTTTAAAGCAAATGAATAAATTTGAATGATATAATTTATAAATTCCTTTATTTGAAATAATTATGATCAAACTAACAAAACAATAGATTTTTTTCTTACATGTGAACTATTTCTCTCCTAATTCGAAAAACAAAATCAAACAATCAGTTACGATTTGAAAAGAGTTCTGATATATCTTTTCACCGAATGGAGGGCATTCATAACCAAACAAAACAATAGCTGCTATACAGTATTTTTCTTTTATTATAAATAAACTGTAACTTGACGATGAAGAAAAGTACGTGTAATTTAACAGAATGTTTCTTTCTTTATTTCATTACAAATTGAATTTTTAAGCGCTTTTTCCAAATTTTTTATCTTTTGAATTACACTGTTGCTGCTTTATAAAAAAAGAGTATCTGAAGATAAACACGCAGCACGCTAGTCATTTTACAAATTTAAATTGACATTTTATTAAGTATTACATGCTATTTTTTCTAATTTTATAAACTAATAAATGACTTTAAAAATCTAATATTTAATTGGAATAATTTATAATATAATTAATAATAATTATTATTAATAATAATAATCGGAATAATTAATAATAATTTATAATAATATTTAATCTATATTTGATCGAAAATACAGGTTTTGCACAAATGATGCTTGGAGCAATTAAAAGGTATAATATTAATATTCCCATATGCATATTATAAATTATGCCTGCCTTTCGTTAATATTTGTCATACATTTATCGCATTCTCAATAACTAAAATTCGAATTTCGCGATAATTATTGTCATAACTTCATGCTTCAAAAAAGGAAATGTTTAATAAACTAATAACATTTTGTAATAATTATTGCCAAAACCCACTGTAGCCTCCTCTTTTCCTTATAATAACAAGTAATGTGATGATTTTTTTTAAATATCTGTTTACCATTTGATAAATGTTTGTTGCTTTAATGTTTGTTACTTTTTGATTTTTTATATGCATTCAGCGTCATATTACGTATGATTATGAAATATTTATAGCGAACTAATTATTTATAAATGCATATATTTGTCGATAAAAGAAAAAACGCAAAAAATTTACCTTAATTTCTTACTAATGAGGAATTATATTATATCCCTTACAATTGCAATGATGGATAATTAATGCAAACGACTAACTGCAATAATCCGAATAATCATGATTTAATGAAAATCATATAGTATTAGGATAATTTTTTACTAAAGCCAGATACCGAAAAAAAAATCGATTATTGCGAATTCAATACTTTACTGTCTTATCTAAATTTTGTATTTTATTTATTTATTTAGTTAGTTAGTTCATTTAAGAAATAAAGTGAACAAAAAATGTAGTTTTCAAATTCTCTATTCCCTTCAAATGGCATGTCAAAATTCAAAACGAATACAAATCTGTATTTTAATATGACATACATTTATTTGCTGAGCATTGATGAGTAAGTCTTGAAAGAAGCGGGACCAGCCAATCACTCGCCAAGACAGAGAGATAGCCATTTATGGAAGCCTGGCCTTGAATTGCAGCTGTTTTGAGCGGGCAATTTCGATTTTCAACTTTACTAGCTCCAGATGACGTGCTGCCACAGATACATCATCCACAGGATACACTACAACTCCGGGATTTTTGTACTGGGCGGCACCTAATGTGGAAAAGGAAAAATGGCGGTTACGAAGGGAAAAAATGCAATCGGTGTTTCTTAGAAAAGAACCACCCCAGAATTTACATCCGGAGTATTCAAATGATTTCCTACCACTCAAAACAACAGATGGCCGAACTTTTGCTGATAGCCTAGACAGTAAATTTAATGTATCTTCATTGTTAATAGAATTGAGTTGGGCGCATTAAAAACTGGAAGGTCTTTCAAATCTTTTTATTCTCCGGTTTTCTGGATTATTGAATTTAACTTTATCAAATGGCCAAATTTAATCATTCAAACATGAATTCGAGCAATGGATTTAATTTAAAATTTAGCTGTGCCGGGTCTAGGAAAAGGCCTAGAGCAGCAATTGACAACATCTACTAAATTTCCCGTCAGTAAAAAGAAGTAGAATTTCAAACTTCGTTATCAATCTGGAGGATTAAAGTTTTTCAAAATTATTGCTATTTCGGCCTTAGATAGCTATAATGGGCTACACGCATGAAATTTTTCTGGATTTCTTTTCGAAATAATTAACCAAAATAGTTAATTAAATCAGTCCGCATAATAAGGCACGCACAACGCAAATCCATTAAGTTCTCGATTTCCCCATAAATAATTAAAATATTATTTCTTTATTAATAATTCGATCATAACAAATAAATAATAATTATACTAAATTTTATGACGTAAGAGCTTTATGCGCTCTTCCAAACTAGTTCAATTCATTTTAATCTTTCCCTTAAACATACAAATTATAATTGCTATTCCAAATTATGATGTGGAGGTGTTCGTGACCACATAATCACACCGCGGAACTTCGAAACATCACGCCGTTGCCTGTTGAAATTAAGACGCTGATTATTTTCTGCAATCAGATAAGTTAGCTATAGTATTACATGAAGCTTAGCTTATATTCTTATAGTTTTGCTTTTATTTTCTTGCAGTTATTGCATATCATTTTCATGTATATTCCAACTCATTTCTATAGATGATCACATCATAATAAGCCATATGTAACATTTAACGTAATTCACACTGCGTGCAGTTATTTAGCAAGCTCGTTCCAACGATTCGAGCCTGATATTCAAATTATATATTTGATAAACGACCCTATCTTTGCTGTCTGCTAACAACAGTAGAGAAGGAGTCATCTAATTAGATAGACGATTCGATACAATTAGAAGAATTCGATACAATTAGATTTGAACCACAAACGAATAAGTGATAGCCAATGCGTTAAAACATGCTCATCATGGATTATTATGCGATGAGAATAACTTGCAAGTAGCTCACATGCCTAAATGTAACCTTTAGCAACATGATGCTATTAGTCTCCAAGTTAAATTGAATCTCGAAAAGTTGCAAAGCCATATTATATATATATATATATATATATATATATATATATATATATATATAGGCCTTAGATAAAATAAAGACTTGGACTTAAGAACTTCCGAAACAAAGATTTTGCCAATCAACACTTGAAAACCGATATCATGAAAGCATATGCAATAATTACTGTTCCATTCTGATTGCAACAGTTATAGCTTTAAAGCAAATGAGTTGTTTTAATTCAATTTTTTTCCCCATTCTGATAGAGTTAATTAAATTTTTAATATCTTCATATGTGTGTTTATTCTATGTGTTTTAAAACATTCTTTACTAAGAGCCGACTGAATAATATCTATAGATTATAAAATATAATATATGAATAACAATGCCATCCCTCCATTATATTTACGGTTTGAAGAATGATCATATTTTAAAAAAATATTATAGATAAATATTAAAGAATCAAGTTTTTTTGAATAATTTCATCGCTTTATTATTATTTTCATTTACTATTCAATTCTGATAAAATTATAGTGGTTTTGTAGTATTCTCTTTAAATCGCAGCATAAACATAAATTGGTTCTAATACAATTAAATTCAATATTATATATTTACGTAATCATAATTTTTTAAACAGAGGCCATAGAGAGAGAAGACACTTTTGAATTTTAAACTTAGCTTTTATTCCATCCCGGGAGGCATAATTTATGTACAAGAAGCGTGGACAAAACACGTCCATACACAGCGCGACACAAGAGCAGAAAAAGCAGAAAAGAGACAAAAAATATTTTTTCCGAATTATTTATACTATGAGGTTTTGATAGGGATTTCTTTACATGTATCGATTTAGGTACGGGAATTATAGGGATCTTTTAAAAGAATGTGTTAGATCGACAAATTTTTATCCCTTCACTCGGAGTGCGGGAACTTGTCGATCTCAGCAATTTTTCAGAGCTTCTCTGTTGCATTAATTTAATAAAATAAAAAGAAAGTGGAATTGGATCAGGAAACAAGATACATTTTAGTATGAAGCTAATATAGGCTGAATCAAGATAAAACTAATTTCCAATTAATTTAATCTTAATTAATTAGGATTAAATTGGATTTTAAAATATCATTATATATATAAGTGAAGTAAATGAAGGTCATATTCTAAATTTAAATATAGTTTGATTACGAAAATCCTCCAAGATTCAAATATTACTTTAAAGAAAAAGGATGTAAAACGTTAGCATTTGATAGTTCGTAACTATCAGATTAAAACTGTTTTGTACTAACGATAAATCTATCAAGAAAAAAATGTGTTTGCTCACAAAACAAAAAAATTGCAAAATATCAAAATACTCTAGTTATAAAAACAAATTTTATGTTCCCCTTGAAATAAAATAATGTAGTTTTTATGCAGTTGGGAAAGAAAAATAAATACCTTGCAACAAAATTAGAGGCAAGAGGATGAAGATATCTCAGTTTGGAAGGAAGAGATATAATAAATTTATATAAAGTTATTTAAGGATATATTAAGTTTATAAATTAAGAATAAAAAGATCCTTCATATCAGCTGTTTTGAATACAAGGTTGTTTTATTTTTTAATAATTGTTACGGCCTTAATATTGATGAATGCATTACGTTATTATAAGAAAACTTAGATTTTCAGAATTTTTGCAGTAATAATAAAAATAAAAGAAAGTCAATGTCATTATTGGATATTACTGCTATTTCGTATGCTTCTAATTTCCCTATCTTATGTTTTCTGATTTGCAAATTATATTGTACTACGTTGAGCTTTATATCATTCAGAAATAGTTGTCTCTCTTCAAACAAAGGCTATCACCTCCAGTATGTAAGTGATTGCAAGAAAATAATTGCCAGAAAATATCTTTATTAAGTATGAATTTAGATTTTCCTTTCAGGAAAAAAAATATTTGAGAAAAATTATCCTATAAAATTCTGGAGAGAATGTTAGGATTTTTCTCAGTATTTAAATTTTCTAATTTTTTCACAATTTTCTTTCACTTAAAGAGTCAACATTTGATAACATTAGAAGTTTTTTTTAAATGCAATTTATTTTATTGTTAAAAATAAAAGTAAACTATGTAGTATAACAAAATTTATCAAATCGGTAAATCATACATTTTTCGACAAACCTTAGATGAAGCTCATTACTCGTAGGTCTGCGAGAATAAGGTAAGGTAAACTCTTTCACTCATAGATAATTGATGACAAGTAAGAAATGCAGTTTTTTAAAAAAAGGCAATAAAAGGACAAACCGAATATTTCTATTCCATAAGGCTTTCAGTTTTTTTAAATAAGATTATTACCAAAAAAAATCATGTCACGGATTTGCCAAAAACAAATCTACAAGAATTATGATTTTTAAATTAAAAAGAAATCAGAAAATGATGAATAGAATTAAGAAATGGGCCAGTTGTTACAATTAAACTTTTAGGAAGTCGATAAAAAAATTAAAACATCCAAATGTTAAAAAATGGGATACAACTAAAAATTAATATCATATACATATATAATATTACATTATACACTTAAGTAATATTGTATTAATGTCACTTCACAGAAATTACCTCAAATCTTGTCGTGGTAATTTTAAAGTAGACTCACTGATAAACCGGGATTGCTCACAATTAAAATGTGTTCATGTCTAATATTTTTACTCTTCTCAGTAATAATATTATTTATTGATTATTTAGCAAAAAATATAGAAGAAAAGTCGACAGGATATTTTAAGTTAATTTTAAGTTAATTTAATAAGAAATATCAAAATAAAAGCAGAGTATTCAAAAACTTACCGTTGCATAGCAAGGGAGTTTTTAATATTTTTGTTATTTCAAAATCATCTGCTTTTATTCAATTATTCATATCAATTTGAAAAATCAATGGAAATTTGATCGAAAATTGTACGGAAAGGAAATTAATATTATTGAAATGTTAGAATTTTGATTTTTAAGAAGGTATAAAATATTTTTGTGGGATGATTTTTTCCAAACTGCTGCATAAAACAACCCACCGCAAAATGTCGGTTAAATTCTAATTAATTGAATTTTTAATTAATTCTTGCACTCTGAAAAGTTGATAGCAATTTTTCTCTTAAATAATAGGTGTGCAAAGCTTGGTTGAATTCAGCCCTGTTGTGGGACACACATGCACGCATAACCACATTGATTTTTATTTATATCAAGATTGTTAGTTTCTATTTCACTAATTATGCAATATGCTTAAATTTATTTATTAACCTAAAATTGCTTATGCAAGCTGATATTACTTATTCTTCAAATGCAATATTTCATGGCATACAAAATATATTCTTTATGGGAAGATCCTACATTTTATAATTTTATTCTTTGATTGTAGAAACTTCAAGTGATTGAAAAAAATATAATAATATAATTATAATTTCAGTTTTGATGTAACTAATTTCATCTGAAATGCCTTAAGATGCTAAAATATTAAATAAATAATTAATCTCAGCGTACCAAACTAGTAAGAAAAAAGTATTGGGATTATTTATTTAACATTCATCGGAGGTTAGCATAATAATAGTACTTTCATTAAATTACGCATGAAGCATATTAAAATGAACTTCTTTTTCTCTATAAATTTAATTTTTCTCTTTATAAATATGTTCGAATAATGTTAAAAAACAGAATACGATATTAATTGTATAAAATGTTTTAATATAATTTCCTAATATCTAACGATGAAATAACAGCTTAATATTTACAGCAAAATATTTTCGCTTCGAAGTGAAAAGAAAGGCATGGGTGGAGTTTCTATGTGAATAACTGGAAAAGAAAGCATACATCACAATTGTGCGGGGGAGGGATTATTTTCAATTTCGTATTTATAATTATAAAATAAGGCATATGTTGGTCGTGCTCATTTTTGCTCCAATATAATAGCCTTTTTAATTAATAAATTAGAACCACAAGTAAAAATACACAACTAAATTAGATATATTTAATCAAATATAGGATAGTTTTATCGTGAAAGAAATATTGATATGCAAAATGTTCTAAAAAAAGGAGCCATTCTCTTCTTATTATAACGTTTTAACAAATGAACATAATTAGTTTATTATTATTATTATTATTTTAATTTTAAGCATGCCATAAAAAACATGCAAAAAATTTTGAGGAATTTAGAGCGCAAGTTTAATTATAGAATGAGGATCTTTAAAAACTATTACAATAATGATAAAAAGAATGCTGTTTAACAGCAACAAGATGATCTAAAAAGGTAAATCTGAGGTCTTTTTATATTATATTAAGATCATCAAAGCAAATATTCAAGGTTTCGGTAAGAAATGGTAAATCTCTTTCATCCATTTTATTTAATTTTTCTTTCTTGGCTTTAGAAAAAAAAATAGAAATTGGTGGTATATCAGACTCCTAAAGTTCTTTATCCGCCCTCCCATCATAATGCTATAACGATTGCTGCTATGGTCATAAAAGTGGTGTATATGCGTAGAAAAAGGCTATGGATTACGCGACAAGACCGCTAACACTGTCAATTTTTAAGTAAACTGTGTAAACTGCCTTGAAAACAGCAAGAGGTAAAGAACAAAGAAGTGAATAATAAAGTTGTAAATCAGCTTCGATTTTTACTAAAGAAAGGCAACTTATGCTAGGTACAGAATACTTTAAACACTTATCTATTTGTTCTGGAGCAACGTAATGTGGACGAAAGATGAAATTGTTATGTATTGGTCAAACGTGTGCTTCCAATCAGACAGAGCTCCTCAGCACAAAACTTCAAACATTAAGCACAATCTGGTGGAGATATTCCAGAAACAAATAATCGCATTTGGTGGTTTCAAAGAATGTCGTCCATGTTCACTTGTGCTGACCCTAATTGATTTTTTCTAAGCGGAAATAGCAGATGCATTCGACTCCTCCACTACAGAACATTCAACAATGCCTTATTGAGGCGTATGCATGCGTGTTATCTGTTGTGTTAAAAATGTGCAATGTGAAATTCGAGTAAGGTTCCGATTGTGTATTGTAGCTGATGGAGAGTGGTTTGAACACCAAAAATAGAGATATTTTGGGAAAATCAGATTTTTTCCCCTCTTTTCTCAATTTTTCTAACATATTGCGTCACGTAACTGTGTTGTAAATCACAAATTAATAGGCGTATTAAAAGTTTTATGTTTAACTTTAATGTGTCACAGTGAAATTTTGTACTAAATTGAAGATGCTCTACTTGTATATAATTAACTTTTTCTTCCCCATCTAATACCGTTTTAATTCCGTAGTTTGCCACCAAGTGGCGTTGAGAGTCTTATGACATAGCAGATATCCCCGTTACTATTTCCTAGACGCCACTTATGTGATTATAGTTACAATCACCTTGAATTTAAAAGCATTCCTGCATAAGCAAATATAACCATATCAAAATACTTACAAGTTTCTTTGTATTTAAAAAGAATAAAAGTAAAAAAAAAACCTTCATTCTAATTTTAATGATTTTGTTTAGAAATTTATAAACTAAAATTAAAAACATAAATTATGAAGATGTCACAGAAAATGTGTATCAGGAATAAAAGCAATTATATTAATAGTTC
>JAPMOR010001323.1:82261-156160 GCA_026543865.1 Argiope aurantia
AAAAAATATTTTAAATAAACATTAGCACAGACTAGGAAACCTCAAATTCTAAGCTTGATTTTGCAGATTGAACCGGTTAAAAATATCAAGGGATTCAGTGCGTGATAGCTTATTTTCTACTGAAAAAAAAAAAAAATTAAAGCTGGGAGAATAATGGAATAAAGGGCAAAGTTGTTGTAACATAGATCCGAATGATATAATTATTGTATCAGTTTACACAGAGGAATGCATTATTAGTTGATCATCGCATTCCATGTTTCGTTCTTCGTTCTGTTCTTTACCTAGTAATTTATGCAACCAAGAAATACCAAGATATTTTTACTTCTTAATTAATTTTTCTCCAAATTTCTAAAACTGGTATTTAGTAATATAACAATACTACAAATCGATGTGAAATACGAATAATTCTTTTATTGATTTATCTACCATAACATATATATCACATACCAGGATTTCAACCTAAAATTAGTTCTTAGAAATTGACGGAGAAAGAGGACCAGCGTTATTTTAGTATATCATATTCCCCTATAAGATTTATTAGCTCTTATTTTTTAATTACTTTTTCGTGAAAATTATTTCGATATCCTTATATTTATTATTTTGGGAGTTTTTCTTTGCAATACATGCAGTCTCTTTCCGTTTTATTGAAGATTTTATGATGACCTTACTAATCCGGAAATTCCCAAGGAGATTGTTGTATAAAGAGTAAATGATTTCGCAATGTTTTCGCAAAGAAAAGTTATTGGTCTCGGGGCCAAAGGTCAGACACGATTTCGAGGTTTAAACAGTACTAGGTAAGGAAAGACGATGTTGCAAGTTGAGACGTATCTCTAAAGTTGGGTGTATTTTCTTAGAGATGAGCTAAGATGGATGATTTTATAATTTATATCTAAGATACGACCACAGGTTTAACAGAGGTGGCTGCAAGGCATGGAATTCTTAGTGTTACAGAGTATGACCGATGTGAGCCGGCAAACTGTCCAAGATAACGCATGAAGCCATGCGAGAGTAGGGAAAACTGGCGTGGGGAGGAAACTGTAATGTGGGGGAGGAACATGCATGTTCTTTCAAAAGAAATTGTAACAAAATCAAAATCCATCTTTAAACTGGCACTCTAGACGTGTGCAACATTTTAAACCGTTACTAGAAAGCACAGAGTAAACGTGAGAGAAAATTCTAGCTAGTTTTACTTGTTTGTGAGGGTCGATTAATGATTCATTGAATATTTCATGCGAAACATATTTCAATAAGAATTGAAGGTGTTAACGTTTCAAATGGCCTTGATAGTTTAAATGCCATTGAAACAATATTTAAAAACAAAATACGTTTTAGAAATCATTTCTAGATACAAGTAGTATGTTAAGAACTCTTAAGTGAATGATATGAGCCAACGGCTATTAATTTGCAGTGGCGCAAAACTGTATGGTAAAGGCCATTGTTGTATTAAAAACAATTAGAGAAATCTGAAAATTTTGTTAGTGAATTTTCTTTAAGGTTCAAAATTAAAATAAATTCTCATACTCAGCGAGTTTAAATGAAGCTAATATTTTTGAAGAAATTATACTTCTGAGGCAATAACAAGTATTATAAGAAAAATTTTGATGACACATTCATTAAAGGGTATACATTATGAATGTTCCATTAAATATGCCACATAAAATTGAATATAAATATACCGCATGTTTTCGAATTATTTATCATAAAATTAGATTAGAGCCTCATTACATCTCTAGGGGAGAACGGAGGGCATTGTCAAATTTTAGCAGCAAACATTTCATTGAGGAAAAAAATCCTTTTACGGTCCTTTAAATTTTGACAGCTGCATTTAAACTTGATTAAAAAATCATTTTTTTTCATTAAACCGTAATCCACTTATCTGCATGCAAAAGCGAAATATGTTACGAATTAATAAAGATCTGTTCAAGGAAAAATTCATACGGTGAAAATGAGGATGTTAATTACACATTTATTACTACTTATTAATAATGAGAATGAATATTTATTTTCAAAAGAAATTCTTTATCAAAAGAAATAATACAGTTATTGCTCCTAAATATTAATTCATCGCCAGCAGCATAATTAAACCAGTATTTAGTTTCTTGGTTATCATATTTGACAGCAGTTTATTTATGTTCATTATTTCATTATATTTAAACGAGCATTTTGCAAAAATTTAATTTGTAATTAATAACAATTCATTTGCCATTAATAACAATTTAACACCATTGTAACAATTTACTGCGATTTAATACTAGTTATTTTTAAATATAAATCTGATATATAATTTTCCAAAATGATTTAAATAAGTAGCGTGTTTTAATTAAATTACGAGTAAATAAATAAATACATAAAATCTTTCTTCAATTAGTAATATCGGCTTATATATGCTTTTAAATGAAATGTGAAATTCAAAAATCATTTTTAAGAAATGGGCCAAAGCAGAACTTGCAAAACAAAAATGAAAATTAGAGGGGGGGGGAGGCAAAAATTTCTCACTTAAAGCAACAGATAAAAAGCGTTCAATAGAAGAATTTAATTCTTCTTTACATCTTGAAACTAACTGAAAAAAGTTTTTAATCCTTTTAAAGGCTTAAGAATTACAATTGTTACGATATCTTTCCTTTCCTCTCTCTTTTTCTTTTTTTTTAAAAATCTGTTTTAACATATTTTGTTCAATTTGATGCTTTTTATTTCATTTAACCTTTTCTGCATTTGTAAAGAATCGAAAAACACCATCACTCTTATATAAGCAATCAACTGGAATTGTAATCCTTTTGCGCATTTATTTGCCTTCAAATACCCGAGCAGAAGATTGGCTTTTAAAGTTGTTAAAAGTAATACAAAATGGTGGTTTTGGGAGTGTTATAGATTTAATATTTCAACTGCTGAATAATGTTAATCAGAAAAAAACATGTTTAAACTGTCGTGACGTGTTGTGCTGAATGTGAATAAGCGTTTTCTCCCCACTCATCAATGACTCACTGCTTTCCACATGACGTCATAAATCCCATTCTAAGCCCCACCCCGCTCACAGAGTTACACGGCTATCAACGGGGGAAAATGACAGGCGTAAGTTGTTTGTTTTGATCTTAAATGAAATGTAAGTCAAAACACTGACTGGAATATTAAGGATGTTACCTTACTACCCTATCGACGGAAAGAAAAGAGATGCGTCGGAGATCTTTTTTCACTCGAGCAAGTATTTGCATAATACTCTTAAATAACTGTCAATCACTCATTATCATAATTTATTACTCTTGTTACTGTTGATGGTACATGGTAGCTCATTGCATTTCTTTTATATAACATAAAAACAAAATAATGAATAAAAATTAGTGGAGTAAATAAGAAAGAAACTTATATTATTTGATTTCGCATTTTTAGGATTACCGCGTTTGAAATTTTTGTTTTAATAAAATTATTATTAATTTATGAAGTTGTTAATATTACATTTTGTTTGAGATGAGATGCTATTTGATATTTAAAATCCGTTTCGGGTTACCTAGATCATCTGGCTTTACTTTATATTAATTAAGGAATTTATAGTTTATTAAAAACAAAATCAAGGGCATGAGTTTTGTTTGAAATGGTTCATTAAACTAATAGTAAGCTTAATAGTTCATTAAGCTGATGTAAAACATTAAAGAAATAAACCATTCCTTAAAAAAAAGAAAGAAATTGAGCTATGTTAATAGACCTTTTATAGAAGTAGGCTAATTATGAAAAAAAAATCCTGTTATCAATTTACACTGATCATTATACTGATAACATGAAAAAAATACCGCTGATATAAATTTTTTGCCTTATTATGAAATGAAATAAATTAAAAATGCATGCATATGTGGACGATTGAATAATATTCTGGGGCCAACTGTTAAATTCTTAAGTAGTGAAATTTTAATTTATGTTTTTGTGTATTTTATATTTATTTATTTATTTGCTGTTTCTATCAGTTTTCCATTACTATAATGTTAATAGACACAGGAATAAGTTAAGTACTGTATAAACTTAGTAACACACAGCCAATAAAAGTCTAAAATAAACTACAAGTTGTTTAAAATATTTTCACAGCTTTCTTCAACTGTAAGTAAAAATGTTTTCTCAAATTTTTCACGCTCCGAAAAAAAAAATCATCCAACAACATTCAAACAGTTTTTTTTTGAAATATAACAACGAACGTATGTCTTCATTGTTGTTACAAAACTATTTATTTTGGAATAGCGAATAATAATAAAAAGCTAAGAGTCGCATCACTTAAACAAAAGAACCGCAGTTTGGAGCATTCAAAGCAAACAAATGAATGCGTGACAAAATCGAGTGCGATGTGGCCTCACGCCTGATTAATAGTTGCAACGATTATCACAGGAGTGTAAATGGTTATTGTTCACTTTCGAAAGTGACGCGGTAGCTAAGACTTATCATCAAGGGAATGAATTTCAGTCACAGAGTGCTGCATGCACACTGCATCTTCATCACTCGACGCCTGCTCATCAGTAGAATCATTTCACTTGAATAACTGTTTATTTTGCAGTAGATCTAAACGGCCTTAAGGACTGCCTTGCCGTCGGAGTATAGTGCCATTTTGGCGACTTGCACATGATGCCAACATTTTCATTCTTAAACCAGATGCTATTTAGGTTACTAGGTTTCCTGTTTTCTGTGTTGGTATCAAAAATCTATTTGTTTTAGGTTTATATTTTAGATTACTGGTACTTAAAATTTGGCAGATTGTAGTTTTTAATTATTTTTTTATTTGTGATACTTTTATCTTATCGATTTACAAATCTAAATATTTCTCATTATAAATATTTGATAAGTTGTTACTGAAGTTACAGAAATAAATTTATTTAGAATTCTTAATCAGATTATTTATCATTCTTATCACTATATTTCAGTTATTTACATTAAAGAATTTACAAATATTTCATTATATTTAGCATTTATTTTAATTCTGTATTTAGTATCTTTTCAAAAAATATATTAAGTGCCTATGAATACAAATGCAATTTTGAAAAATATAAAAGCAAGTTCAGAAATGGCTCTTCATTATTTATCATTAATTTGAAAATATAAATACTTTTCAATGATAAAGATAATGAATAAAACAATTATTTAGAGAATAATAGTAGGAATTGAGATCTTAGAAGAATTACGCAAATAAATATCACTATCATTACCACTTTTCCATAATATTGGAATATAAGATATCTTAATAATAATAAAGTCATATTTATATTATTTTATATATTTTTTTAATGTCATGAATACTATTTTTAAAATTTTTATGGATATTATTTTACAATATAAAATATTTACAATTTGAAGATATCAGAAAAGAATTCTTATTGATCATCTAAATATTTCCCAATATTAATTGAATGAAATTAGCTTAAGAATTTATTATTTTTTGAGAGAATTTTATGCAAAAATTCTTAAAACAATATTTAAAACAGTATTTTTGAAAGCAAGTGCCTTATTTCAGATTGTACATAATTTAGAAAATAAAAAGTTGGTTTTCCTATTTCATAATTTTTTCTATATTTATAAAAAAGTACATTAGGATAAATAAAAATAGTTTTATTTCTTTATTATTATGCTTAGGCAGGTATGGATTAATGAAATAATTGATAACATCTTATTCAATTAGATTGAAAATTTAAATTAATTATAAGAACAAAAAGAAAGAAAAAGAAGGGGGGACTTGCTTTCATGTGAAAAAGAACAATTAAGGCAAAAAAGAAAAAAACCTTTCCGAAATACTAGGGTATATTTCTCAAAAGGATGCGAACTCTAGTTCGTAAAATTACTTAAAAATTGTATTAAATTCATGGAAATGAAATAATTTTTATGTTTCAAATAACTTATTTTTATGAAATGTTTTACTAATAAAAAATTAAAATAGAATAAATATTCAAAATGGATTATTTAAATTATCTACCCATTATTATTATTTTTTATTATCTTCCTTAATTAATAACAAAATGGCATAACATACTGAAATCATTTTATGCTATAATAAAATCATAATGTCATTTAAAACAATTGGAGTTGCAAATGAGAAATTTTCCAACTAAATTCTGGATTCTTGTTGATAATAGTAGTATACTTAATATAATCATTAAAATTCGCATTCAGAATAGCATTGTTGGCTGAATTCCTGTCCCGATGTTAAATGATCCTACATAAAGATAAAGTACGTGACTTGACACTTCTCTTATCATCAATTTCGCCACCCATGAGTCGTCTGAATTTGGCGAGGGAAGGTAAAACACGGCACCCCTAAAATGCGGCTTCCTGTAATTTATTACCCGCTGTTCTTTTTTGGAGCGGTCTGGACGTTGACATCCAATCTTTCCGCGGGATCTTTAACAGGACGTTTAAAAAGACCTTTTTATTTTTTCAGCCTGTTCGCTTTCACATGCTTGCCCCATGCTCCTCTTAAAAGGATATTTATGATGTGGTTCAAATACCGGGATAATCACCAATTAGTAGCGATTAATAGCTTTAGATTACATGGAAAGAAGGGGAATTTCACCTTTTTGTTGTCTCCGAAAAGTCACTTTTAAAGGCAATTACCCTGACATAATACGCGACGGCCGACCGTTTGTTTTCAACTTGCAGAAAGAGATATGTGGGAATATACCTTTTCCTTTCGCATCTTTTTGCCGTTTGAACACAGCAAGACTCGGATTGTTTCTTCCTTTGGATTAAAATATATAGGAGGACAGTAGACAATTAATATTTAACGCTGTGTTCAAAATAAGTGCATTTTTAACAAAAGCCGTAAACTCTTTTATGGACATAAAAGTTTAATATTAGGACATCTCTCTACATCAAATATACCAATAATTCGATTTTAGGGATAAGCCTTTATTTCGGATCCTATACCACGTACCTGTTGCACCTACTTAATTACAGTCCTATTCTTAAAAGGATAATTTATAGCTTGCATATTTAAGAAATGATTTTGTTTCCTGAGGAGATAAAGGAAATGATTTTCATTCTTCCGTATTTTATTCACTGTAATACACAGAAAACGCTGAGGTAGACCCTATATAAATTATTCGCTAAAAGGTGAAAAATATAAACTATTTATTTAATTGTCTTCCTTCCTTTTTTAAGGAAGATCATATAATATTATCCTTTCGATATTCATTATAGAGACTATAATTTCTCAGTAGTGGATTTTTGTTGCTTTTTTTTGGTAAATGATTTTTTATGGATATATTAAATTAATTGAATTTTCCTGTATGTCTTCTGAGAAACAAGAAAAAGGAGTTAATTCACATCTGAACGCATCATTGTTTCCACTCATAATGATGGATTATTTTATTTAAAACAATTCGTTATTATGACGAAAAAATTAATCTGCAGTTTGTACAGAAAGTACATAATTTCATACACAGTCATGAAGTGGAATAACTATAGGCATCGACCAGAAGTGTTACAATTATAATAGGCATAGATACTGATTTTGTTCTAATCTTCAGGAGCGAAAAATAAGTAAATGCATCCATAAAATTAGTGACGTGCTTTGTTATAATTCGCAATAGTGGTGAATTAAAATTTTTAAGAGCCCTCCTCTTAATATTCGTCTGGAGTCCTTTTGTTCAGTTATACCGTTGACATTTACTCTGCGAATTCGAATCTAAATTTATTTCACTATTTACATTAATATGGAGATTTTTAATCAAAAATAAAATTATGAATTCAAATGTAAGTACAAAATTAAGTAGATAAAATTAAGACTGGGCTTCACAGGAATTTTAAAAGTGAAGATTTCATAAAATTACATGTGTGCATAAAAAATGTTGCTGAATTTGTATTTGAAAGTTCTGTTAATATTTTTATTGTCTCACTATTTAATAATTTATATATTCTTGGTGTGTTTTATGATTTAATTTTCAAAATGAACAGAATATGCGATTTTTTTATAAACATTTTTTTTATTCTTAACATAATAATAATGAAAAAAAAACCAATGCACGCCTTAATGAAATGATGTATATATATTTTTTTTCGATACGCAAAATATTGAAATGCAGTTACTTACATTAGTAGACCTCAACATCACTTATTCGACCACCGTGGTGATTTCGATGACAGCCGTGATCTATAATACTTGCATATCCGGTCAGCAGGTGGCGCAATAAAAAGAAGCATGTTTAAGGGGACTGACTCCCAGGTGTTTCAACTTATCTTCGGGGAATCATGTGTATGGGGGGGGGGGGCACTGTGCTTTCATGCTTTCTACCTAATAAGCTTTTAGGGGTTACAATGGTTTTCTTATGATGAAGACGATTGTTTTTTTTTTCTGTCTTTGTTCATTATCCTACTGATAATGCAACGATTATCAAACATCACAATTCATGGATAATCATTGAAATCGGAAGTTTGTATATTTGTCTACGTCCAAGTATGGATGACTCTACAATTATTTTCAATTCACTAAGAAGTATTTCAAGTGAATGAATCTATTTAACTCAATATCCTTTTTTCTCCTTTTATAAATCTCTGATTATTACAAGGGCGATTTGAAATAGCTGGTGAAATTAATTTGGGCCAAGAATACACAATGCAATTAATGAAATAATTTAATTATTGCGTTTAAAGAAGTTACATTTAGATCAACCATTATAGAAACCGTTCATGAAGTGCCTTTCGAACTAGAGTATTAGCTACTAAAGGTAAGAATTTGAAAATAGAAATTGAACCGCTTATTCTACATCAAAGTCACTAAACGCTTTTGCAGTTGGAATATTCATGTTTTTTGATTTGAAGATACCGGAAACCCTGCACAGAAATTCAAGCCAATATAGGTAAGTGTTACTCATATTACATTAATATAGTTTCTCAAGCATGTTCTTGCTATGAAAATATTTATTTTAGAGAATTCTATTGTTTAATACTAAAAACCAAGTTTTAAGAATAAAACCAATTAGAATGACTTGGAATGATTTTTTTAAATTTTATGTTTTATATTAATTAACAAAAATTTCTCAAAGTATTTCAATTGATTTTAATATATATGTATATATTTATTGTATTTATTAGTCAAAACTGAAGTTCCAATTGAGAGTTTCATTAGTGTTTTTCTCTTCTCTTTTAGGTCGAGCAACAGATATTCTATTGGATAAATATGGCTAGTTTTGATGAACAAATGTTACTTGGATTTAAAAAAAAAACACATCAGTGAATGAAGATAGAATGATCATACAGAAAAAGCAATAATAAAAGAGGAAGAAAATATCTCCAGAAAAGCAGAATCAGAAGAAAACAACGCATCAGAAATTTAGAATTGTAAGACTTCAAACAGAGATACTCTCTAAGTAGTATTGATATTGAATACAGTTGCGATAGAAAACGATGCAGACGTGGAAAAAAAAAAAAAGCTTTGGATTCGCATTAAGTGATTTTTTTTTCAAGCCCTGACCGATATTTTTGAAAAGCTGAATCTAATTAGCACTGATGGCAGCACACATTCAGTATGATTACGTACGTCAAATTTCAAAACAACAGTTATTTTATTTAAATTTTCGTTTAGTTCGGATATTTACATATCTTTAAAAATGATCTTTATTTCAGAATATTTTTTGAAAGCATGTTTTTTAATCCTAAATTAGTATGAAAATGATTTATACAACAAAACCAAGACAAAGGAATATGAACTCATTAAAACGGCAAATTTCAACACTCGAAAAATTAATGAAATTTAAAAGCGAGTTTCTCTATTTCTGTTGTAATTTGTGTTCAGTAAAGACTTCAAATTAAGGACTGATTTTAAAAATAAAAATGGAACAATTTGAAGAGAGAAAATTTTTACTCTCATATATTTAATAAACCGAAAAATTTAAAAAAAAATCCTTTAAAAAGAAAGAAAGATAACTTCAGATCGAGGGGAAAAAAACCCCTACTAAATCGATCATAAATCTTTCTAAATGTGATGTAACTTTTTCATGAATGATGCATTTTGATTGTTGGTTTTCATGTCAAATAATCAAATATGTTTTTTTATTTTTCACGCTTTTAATTTTCCAGTTTCTGTGTTTTACTTTTTAATTACTCTCACAATACATTTTCTGATAAGATCGCGTGAATCCACCTTTTCCGTGCAAGACGCAATCCGCATCTATGCATTCTTATTAAAAAAACAAAACGAAACAAATCTCATTAAAAATTACACCAAGTTTTACACCATTAAAGAAAACGGAACTTTTTATTCCTTTGATGGCAATAGAGACATCGCGGAAATCTGCAATTAAGTTTCCCTGAGGTCGGCGCGTGACACACACGATTTCTTTTTTTGTTCAGTTCCACCCCCCAAATTGTGCGCAACAGAGTGTCTGTGAAATGTTTCCGTGATCCGCGTGATGTGCTTGACTTTAACAATTTAGCGAAGTGAGAAGATTCATTGCTCGGCAGAAAGGTTTTCTGGAGGATTAAGTGAAAGCACGCCTCTCGCAGCCCCTCTGGAGATAAATCAATTGCCTCGAGATTTACAAGAGCGCTCTAATAGAGCTGCGTGAGTAGTTAACAGGTATTGTCGGCCTCTTATCACTAGAGCGTCTTAATGACAAATGTCCTGCAGATGAGCTGCGTTTTATTGGGCTATCATATCGGATATCAGAATGAAATACGAGCTGTTATCGGAGAGGGACGCCCGCTTTCAGAGAGGTTCCCCCAAGCAACCTTGGAGTTATTCGATCGGAGCATCAAAGAAAGGATTCCACGTTTTTATGTGTTGCTCCTGACGCGTTTTATATTTGTTTATTGGATTTTTGTATATTTTATTGAATGTTAAAAGCGAATGTAGTTTTGAAAAATATTGAATAAATAAATAGTTTATTTTATTTCGTAGGATAATAATGACCCTTTTAAAGCTCATTTTCAGTTTATTTTTGTTTTCTCTTCAATATTTTCTAAAAATAATAAACTTACTGCCTATAAAACGCAAAAATAAATTAACAAAAATTATTAAGCATTAAATAACAATGCTTAATAATAACAACATAAATGTAAATTATTAATTACATTTTGTGTATTTATTCACACACAAAAAAATGTTATGATTTTTTTTAACGTTTTCGGCCAGTATGTTGTTTAATACTGAAGAAACATGTAGTACAAATCTAAAATACCGATGGTATCAAAATATTAATTATCTAATGTTAATAATTTACAACTAGCAATTTTAATAATTATGGAAATTAATTATTAAGAACTATTTATTAAATTATCAGAGATTTTGACGATTCAAATTTATATAGGTTTTCTAAGCTAGAAAGTAGAGATTCTTAATAGAATTATGCAATCTATTACTCATGATTCATTGCGAATTGATTTGTTAAATGGGCTATATGTAACAATGAATATTTTTCAAAAAAACAAAATGTCATTTTCAACATTTATTATTTTTTTTTTCAAATGCTAAACGTTTGACAGACTTTTACAAGACTGAATATTTTATGTAATTAAGTAATAAGGGAAAAAAATTAAAGTTGAAGATTTAAGTTGTTTAGTGAAAATAAATAATTATTTTTTAGCATTTAATTTTGTACCAGAATGTACAGTTTTACGTCTATGAAAACTTCTCATCAATTACGATGTAGTTTTTCTGTTACTTTTTACATACAGCAAGTGAAATCATATGACTTTTAACAAATTCAGGAATTCCTATATTTTTATTCTTTTTTATAATATTAATTTTTTTAAAGATCTGTAATTTTTGATTGCACAAGGATGACGTGAAAGTTAAGGAGAGACTCAAAGACATAATGGGTAAGAATATGAATATGTATGTGTACATACATGTATGTGACTTCGGAAGTTTTATACTATCTACTGTTCAGTAACTCCTAATTCAATATATTAATATTATTAAGCGTTATTTGATTTAGAACTCTTTTCTAATCTGATTTAAAGTATCAATTTAGCCAAATTGACAAAATTTGAAAAATAATTTGTGTGTGTTGTATTTGAATAATTTTGTGCTGTTCATCCTTTTGTTATTATTTGTTCTATTAATTATTATTTCACGTGCATTAAGATATTGTTGCTATTTTTAATTTTTTTTTTTTTACCTTTAGCTCAAGATAATCATAAAAATGTTGAAGATAAAAAATAAACAAATAAATGTAAAAACGCTCTGAAATGTAAAGATCTTTGAAGCGTGAAGTCGTAAAGTTGAAAAGTTATGGTAAGAAAAAGACACATGGAATCAAATAAAGAAATGAAGTCAAATCTGGGAACGATATGCACATTTCAAAATTAACTTTTATAATTCGCAACAAAACGAACAAATATATAAAATTTTATTATGTTGTGTACTTTGGGGGAAGTTTCTTACTTAAATTGTATTTTTATTTTTTAAGTATTATGGTGTAGTCCATTGTCTGAAAACATTATAAGCGTAACACTTGATAATATGAATATTTTATCAAAAACATTAAAAAAAAAAGACAATTTGCAAGTAGAAATTATCTCAACTGATAACAAACGTTAATAAATTTTATTGAACAGAAGAAAGAGTTTAAAATACTAATTCCGTAAATAGTCAATAATGAAAATCTTACAGTAACGGAGTTAATAATATGAGCTTGTAATTGTATTCTAAATAGTAATATTTACCATTTAGTGCGCAATAAGATTTGGCGTGATTTTAGAGATCACTTGTAAAATCAATAAATAGTGTAAGAAAACTATATCACGTTAAATGGATATGACTGATAGCTCAATTCATTCTTTTTCAAAATGAGAGGGTTTAACAGCAGAGTATTATAATGTCTTGATAGAAATCAATAGATCAAGACGAAAGTTGAAAAATTCAGATTTTGTAAGCGATTATTTTTTGTGCTAAAAGCTGCCCAAAATATTTTAGAGATATTTGAGGCATAATGAAATTTATTTATTTACTTTTAGATTTTGGAGAGTTTTTTTTTTGTGTTAAATCATTTAAAAGTGATAATATTTCTGCAATAAATTATTTTAAAATTCGAAAATGAAATATTTTTCATTGAAATTATCTTTTCATAAATTTTAGTTTAGAGAAAAAATGTTTACATCGCATGAAAAATTTCAAAATATTAAAAAACCTGGATAATGGATAATGCCTGCAGTGAGATGACGGATTCTTGGTAACTGTTGAATGAGTTAAGAAAATGGTTCAACTGTTGATCCCCCGATATTTCCCTACTTCTAGTTGCGACAACAGTCTTTATTTTTCGGTGTTTGGATGATTTATAATGAAACCGAATATCTGAAAAGAGGGATAAAAAGAATCGTAAGAAAAATGCACCAAAACTTATTTTTATTAAAAAAAAGTGCCTACCAATCAACGAAAATTGGATTGAGTTTTCGGTTTTTACCATTAAGGTACTCTCAACAACTTATTAGCTTTTCGATTCCTCGTTTCCGATCACCGAAACACAAAAAACAAGAAGAAACTCAACTTCCCAGATAAAAAAATAAATAAAAAAATGGTAAGGGAGGTGACATTTCTTTCCCTTTCAAACAACCCCCTCTCCCATCTTTGAAGGAGCGATACTAATTGATCTATGTGTACAGGTGCAGGAACTATTGAACCCTTCTAATTATCCAACCGCGATAAGACAAGAAACCTTTAAGAAAGGAAGAGTGTCGAAGACAACTTAATTAGTGGTTTCAGCAAAGCTTTAATCAACGGCAGCGTCACACTCATTAAAATCAGAACCTGGTTGTTCACTTTTCTGGGAGGCTACAAATCAAAATACCCAAAGCTTCGATACAAGTTGGGTTGAAAGTGAAAGTTTTCCGTTACCTTTTAATTGATAAGGCGTTCATTAATAAAAGACTTTTAAAGGAAACCGGCTTTCTATACTTCTTGATCTAATTACGTATAGCCTTCTTTTTCTGTTTTAATCAATTCTCTGAGCTTGGCCTAATATTTTGTTTTCGATAATCGAAAACCAGGTTATTAACAGTTTTGCAAACCGGAGTAATAATGCAAGACCTGCTGGATTCAATAAGTGGAAAGAGCCCGGTTGCACAGCGTAAAATTAAAAGCAAAGAATGCTGATTGAAATTCAGTTGAAAATTGCGAAGAAGAGAGCAAAGGGGACTTGGGTGAGTGGGAAATGGACAAAATTCTTCTTTAATGGCACATTCATCAATTTTAAAAACTTTTAAGAATCCTGTGAAAATACATTAAGGAACAGCTGGATTACTTTAATTTCACATCCGAAGAAGTAGGCTAAATATTCATTTTTAGAAGAATATTTTTAGTCTATCATTTCGTAAGATGCAATACTTGCATAAAACGTATTTATAAAAATCACTATAAATTCAAATAAAAAATGCATTACAAGAACTACAAGATATTGTAATATAAAAAGAAATTAAAAAAAATGCATTAGCGTTTAAAACAGAAAGGAGAAATTAATTTATTGTATTTTTTCAAATCATAACATACGAGGTAAAAGAACGTATAGCTCAAAATTTTATTTACTTCCTTGCTAAAATTCTATGTTATAACAAGAATTATTAAAATTTTCATTTTAATTTACATATTAGACCAATTGAAATGAAGAATAACAGTATATTAAATGAGATATTTATACTTGAGTTGAATAGAGAACGAATTAAACGACTGCATGGGGAAAACGAAAAAGATGGACTGATTTCATGATAAATTGTTGGATGGGGAAAAATATAAGAAGCTAAATTACTCCACAGTATTTTTTGCCTCTCCTCTGTTACATTTAGAGAAATTACGAATGCCACATAATATTTCCATGATTTAATCTGTCAGACAATTATAACATCAATTAATCGGTATTTTTTACTTTTCCAGATATCAGAAATAAACTGATTTACTAAAATTCTTTTATATTGAAATATTTAAAATCATTTTTTACTTCGTTATTTTTTATTTTTAATAATTTTCTGCTCTAAAAATTTTTGTTTAGCTTATTTTAAAATGAATTGTGTTTGGGTTTTACAGTCTAATTTATGTAACATTTGACTTATGCTACTTATTATATTACTTATTACTTGTGTAATACGTAATATAATAAGCATTTGAATAGTATACATTAATTATATCTCATATTATGTACATTAACAACATATTTATACTGGATTATAATTATATATTGGTTTATTTATATATATTGCATTTGTAGCCCAGATAATAATATTAATGGCTAATTTTCATGATCTTCCTTGCACATCGCTTCTCAAAATACTTATCAAAGTATAATCATCAAAAGCTTCTTTTAGAAGAAACAAACTGAACGTTGAAAACAATTTTGTTTGTTATTAAAAATAACTTTCAACCGATTTGACGATTTTTTATTATTTAAAATAGCTTTCAATCGATTTGACGATTTTTTGTTATTTAAAATAACTTTCAATCGATTTGACAATTTTTTGTTATTAAAAATGACTTTCAATTGATTTGAAGATTTTTTGTAATTAAAAATAACTTTCAATTGGTTTGATAATTTTTTGTCATTAAAAATAACTTTCAATTGGTTTGACATTTTTTTGTCATTAAAATTAACTTTCAATTGATTTGATGATTTTTTTGTCATTAAAAATAAATTTCAATTGATTTGACGATTTTTTGTTATTGAAAATAATTTTCAATTGCAGCATTCCGAAGAGAGAGTAATATAGTTTATTCCAAATTTTATTTACATTTTTGTTCCTATCAATGCCTCATCTATTTCTCGATATCAGTAGTGCATTATATGACTGGGAATAAAACAAGTGTATTTAAGAAAAAGCCTCTGTTTTTTAAGGTTAGAAGAAGAAGAAGAAGAAAGAAAGGGGAAAAAAATAGAACTCTTAGTGAACGCAAAGTATTAGTATGTTGTAATTTGATTTTAGAATGTTTACAAAAACTGAATCAGGTGGATGACAGTATTTTCAAGGAATTAATCCTTTGCACTCGAATGTCTTCTCTCAAGCACAAGTGAAGACGTTGCATCATTTTGACATTTTATTTATTTATTTATTAAAGTTAAATCGTTAAATATACCTACAGAATCTTAAAAAGATATAGATTCATTTTTCAGAAAAACTCGACTTAAAACAATTAATTAACAACCAAAAATTAATTAATTTTTGGTGTAATAAATAAGTTTATTTATTAAGTGAATAATTATGCATAACAATTCTACATGGATTGTAATATTTTCAGCTTCCTTAATATAAGATTAATAATTGCTTCTTTCTTCTTTTTATTTTCCTTTTTTTTGAAGCAATATTTTGTAATGTGTTGTTTAACCATAACAATTCACTTCAAAACAGAAAAATACAAAATTGCACCAATATTTTATTCAATACTAAATTATGTTGTTAACTTTAATCAAGTATACTGTACCCATAAATGCTAAATTTTTTATTTATAAACTTTTACTGGTATAGAGAAACAGAAATATTTAATTAAAATTTCTATTACTAGTTCGTCAATACTATTGAAAAAACTGCAATGTGAATATAATTTAGAAACTTCATATTGATTAGAACTTTCTATGTTTAGCTTGCGATACAAGGATGCATTGAAACATCGTACAATGTATGTTTCAAAGCATGTTTTCAAATTCAGCATAAATTATTCTTTGTGAAAGCGACAGAAGCTATTAAGAAACTTAAGCACGAATCTTAACGTATATTCAAGTTTGCCTGAAATTCTGTTAGAAAATGAAGAGGAACTATTGTAAAAAAAAAGTAAGTAAACAAAAAGTTGGAGTTTTGCTTCCGAGTTGATCAGGTACGTGAAAGCATAACTTCTCCCAAAGCCACGGAAGCCTTTGTGCAGATGATAGATCCTGAACAATAATGGAAAACTTCCAATCGCTGAAGATGCGATTTAAACCCTATTGGTTAGCTGGAAAAGCCAAGTGAATATTTAAATTCCTTACATCAAGCATCGCGACCTGAAGGGAAACTCTATCCAAAGAGGTTCTTATTTCCCAGCAATCATTAAAATTCCCCTTTGCCCGTGTCTCCTGATTTGCATATTCAAGAACAAAGGCGGGTTAAGTAGACAGCTGGGAGTAAAAGACTTAGATCCTACCCTTTCAGCAGCAGCTTTCATTTGTAGCTCTGGAATTCGACTAAAGCTGCAGCTTACTTTTATCTTTTCTTCTTCTGCTTTTTTTTTCACATTGCACATCCGCAAGTCTTCTCCCCAGAGAGATTTATGCAGTACTTTAAGAAAAGAAGAATGGAATATTCTAGCTTTACAACGGGTTTCAGTTTTGTTTGGCATTTTAAGGATGACTTGCTTGTCTTTATCCTTAGGGAAAAGTTGGTGCAGTACCCTTTCCGGAAAGAGGGTGTAATTTGGGCTCATTTCTAGAAGAAAATATTGAAATTATTTTAATAAAATATTCCGTCTAAAACTTGGAATTAGGATGAGTAAAGTCTATCTTTTGGAATGCTTCTGAAGAACTGTTTATTTGTGAAGCATGTTTCGCAGCCAACATGAAGAAGTAATAAGAAAGTTGCTTTCAGAAAAATTATTTTCGCCGGTAAATTTAGTTTTAATTTTGATAGGCATGCATTTAGATACTTTGAGAAATTAGTCGCTTAGGTAGCCAATAATTGGACAAAATATTTAGTAATTAAAAGTATGAAATATAAATGCTTCAGAAATAAAGCTAAAAATAAAAAAGTTTGTTTAGCTACATCATTTTTCCTTTAATAAATTTCGGTTTAATTTTAGAAGAATTCAAAATATTAATATTTAATAATTAAAATATGATGATATAAAGTTAAGAAGAAGAGGAAAAGAAAAAAATCTCATATCTTATTCTTTTTTAAATTTGGGTTCAAACTTGTAGGCATGTACTTTGATGCGTTCATTATAAAAGCGGCAAATAGCTTGATTTTATATTTAATAATTAAATATGATCGAATTAAATAATGGAAGAAAAATTCAATAATGGATTGGCTTCATTAAATAATTTTGACTTAGTTGTTCTATATTTCAGGAAACTAACTTTCTTTCAAATTATAATCTGGTTGAAAAAATTTGTACTGAGTAGAATTTATACTGAGAATTTTATTGAGCTGAATTTTTATTGAAGTTATTGCCAGCCTGAAAAATACTTCTCGGGATAATTTAAAAGAAAAAATCATTCTTGTTATTGCTTTTTAAGACGCATGATATGCAAATTAATTTGTTTGCTTAAAACCCAATGTCTATATTTTTATTGTTGGGCCCTTATTTATAATTTAAATAATAGTTATTGCCACCCTGAAAAATACTTCTCAGGATAATTTAAAAGAAAAAAAATCCTTCTAGTTATTTATTTTTAAGACGTATGATATACAAATTGTTTGCTTAAAATTCAGGGTTATATTTTCATTGTTGAGCCATTATTTATAATTTAAATAATATTTTATATTTTAAATCAATATTGTTATTTGCATAAAGAAATTAATTTTATTTTTTTAAACAGTACCTCTACAAAATTAATTCTTATTTAGTTTTGTCAAAGGAGCTTGTTCCCACATTACGATAATTAGCAAACTATCGATTTGTGAAATTAAGCGGCATTTAATACTCCCTTCATTAGCGTTTAAAAAAAGATCCAAAGCAGCCATTGTTCGCTGATTTTAGACATTCTAGTACTTAATAAAAAGACGCTTTTTAAGTATTGCAATACAAGCAGGAATTTTGCGGTTGAACAGTTGTCACAAGTCATCTCTTGTAAAAAAAAAAAAAAGCTGACGTTCGTACCTATGTTTCAGTAAACTGCGTCAGATTTCAAAGGTATGTCTATATGTAAAGGTAAGTTTGTCACTCTGACTCAATGATGTTCCTGAGACTGTCTAAAAATAACTTTCTGAGTCATTACGAAGGAAACAACAATGAGGTTGGTATTTTTATCTTCAAGAGAAAGTAGCAATAGATTCCTTCCATATTTACTTTTTAAAAATTTATGTAAAGATCTTTTTTTAGTCAGAGAGAGAAGTACTTTATCTATTATTATGAAATGAAAATTAATATCAGTCATATAGCATCGTTTCTTTATCCACTTCTTTATAAACTTCATAACTATTCTTTTTTTTATTACTGCTTCATATATGTATTACAATATTTATAATGACGAAATCGCTTAAAAATAGACTAAATTATTTGATATTCACTTTGTTTAAAATATTTATTTAAAATTAGAATTTTTTAATTTTTAAAGAGATTTATTATATCAATAAAGCTCTATTTTACATCAAAACTCTTAAGGCTGAAATGTTAGAAAATTCCTTAATTTTTTTGTTAAATATTACATTGAAATTTTTCAATAGAACAATTTTTTTTCGCAACTCAATTGATAGGCAGATAGTGACTTTGAAGGGCACCTTTTCTAAAATCCAAAGTAAATAAAGTTCAGAAAATTTTATTTTCAAGAGAATAAGTAACTGCTTAAAACAACTTCTTTTGAAGGTCATAAACATCTTTATGTGAAATATTAAAATTTAATCTGGTTCATATATACTTTTTCTTGCATCCCTGTTAAAAATTAGCAATTTTACTTAAATATTTTCTGTATAAAATCTGTGAATTGACATATTTTTGTAATCTTTATTTTATTTGATGCTTTTTTCTCAGATATTTTTTATATTAACATAGGATAAAAATTCAACGTACACTCAAATTAAGGAATCAGTTTCTTAGGATATATTAAACAATTAGATTAAAAATCAATTAAATAAGGAAAAAATATTTTAAAAATGCTTAAATAATGTCAAGATAACAATTAGTAAGAAATTAATTATAAAAAGCACACCACTTTTTCCTTTTGTTACTTACTAAAGCTGAACATTAGGTTCTTTTGGTGTTATTCTAAGGTATATACATCTATATAATCGAAGATATTTTAGATGATATTTTCTTCACAATTCACTAGAATTTATCACTAAGGAACTTACACAGTAATTAATATTTTAATTAAAGATTTTATTTAAAGAAAGTGCTTAAATGATAATTTCAACTTGTTTTTAACTTTCATTTTATGCTGGCTTATAGAAAACCATTCTCCGTTAAATTTAAAATGTATCAAAAAGCATAAAGTTTTTAATAAAACAAAGAATTTGAAATCGAGAAGGTACACCAAATGATTCCAAACGCATTATTCCAAAAAATGAGGTCCTTAGGATTTATGCGCTTGAAGTTTCTTAGAAAAAGAAGCGCTTGTTACGTAATGCTCATTAAAACGGGGGGATGAGAGGGGGGAGAGGGAAACATTCATTTCTTCGATATTAAACTTTTAGTGACGAAAAGAGTGAAGGCAAAATAAAACCTGCTCGTCCATCATCTGAGTAAAAAACTCAATTATTTGCATGAGAAAGTTATTAAATCAAATATTAAAACCTGAAGGAAATGCGTCTCTATATATAAGCAGTAAATTATAAATGAAGCGAATATTTTCTAAAGAGCTCTCCGACTCTTTTTCCGCCAGTACTTCTTTCTAACGCACCCCATCAGTTAATAAATTCATTGACAGGAATAAAACGAACTAAATGTCACGTAGATTGATATGTATTTCTGAAGCACATCACATTTTTTCTCCTTTCCTTTTGCTTCTGATGTGCTCCTCTTTATTTGATTTGCACAAAAAGCATAAAAAATATCTATCTCCAAATTTACATTTTAAACATATTAAACACAGTAATCCAAATATGACTGTGGTCCATTTGGGGAAGCTCCGAGCGCCGAGAACTATGCATAAAACATGCCTAAGGGAAGAAAAGGGGACACAGAATTATCTGAGAATAGAAGATGTAGGTATTAGACTGATATATGCACGCAAGAAGTCGCATTGCATCGAGAAGTGAAAGGAAAAGAAGGGGGAAGCAGCGTGCGTCAAATGATGTGGATTCACCGTTTTTGCTGATTCCATTTTCTGCATTTGGAACAAAAACTTGCTGGGATGATTTATATTTGATAAGACACGCTGGATTTACTTTCCTTTTATTTATTTATATACATTTCGAGGTTTTTTTTTTTTTTTTAGCATGAGTGTGTGTTTGTGTACACCAAGCCCCCCGCCTTCATCCATCCCCTCTTGTCGAGAATTTTCGATCTTAGTTATAATATTATCTGGCCCGTTTCCAGGTTATTCAAATTTGGCGTGTTACGCTATGATGAATAGAGAGTCCATTCTTCAATTTCAAGCTCTGTGTTTCAAATGCAAATCAGGCGGGTTGGTATTTGAATACGGCACACGCACTTTGTTTACGATTCACTGGTTCATCGCTGTCCGAGACGATTTTCCCTATCTCCGACTAACGTTTTAACATTCGGAAGACAATCTTCCCCTTCAAATGTGCCGCATAAGATTTGCTTCTCAGTTGAAAGCAAGCCACAGAACCCGGTTTCTTGCATCCGAATAGAAAGACATTTTGCCAGAAAACGCGAATAAAATTCTCGAAATTTGTCTCACACTGGATGGAATTTTAACACAAGGGAAAATATCAAGTCTTTTCTGAACAAACAAAGCGGAGAGTATGGATGGGCCGAAATTGCATTTGGTTACGATATCTATATCTTATCTCTTGGCGTAAATCAGGACTTTCTAAATTGTACTAGATTGGAAGATCATCAGCAAGCGCTCGTGCTAAAATTTAAAAATTTAAGAAGCAAAAATAGTAGGAAAATCCACTTCATTTTAAGTGTTTCATTTAAACTGATCATATGTTTGGGTGAAATTTATTTTTTAATTTTAAGTTGCCATTAATTAACTTTTATCTGTGTATTAGTATTCATTCATGAAAATGTACATTTGTATCTCTAGAAAATACTTTAGATAAATATTTGTCAGAAATGGTAAAGAATGAAAAACCTCTATTGTAAGCGAAACCCTTCTTTTGACTCATTTCAAAGTTTGTATGAAGAACTAAGAAAATTCCTTCACACACACACACACAAAAAAAAAAAATATCATTAAGACACTTATAGACATTTTATTCTTTTTTTAAAAAAACTTTTCTGCGTTCCTCATTAAAATTACGTTTCACTTCATTCTTTTAAATTAAAAAGAATTTTAGCTTGATAATGGTTTACTTGAACTCATCTTGTTGACATAATACTCAATTCCTTTTATGAAGTTTATTCTTTATTTCATTTAATATAAAAAATATTATTTTCCAGAATAATCAGTTTTCGCTTATTTTGCTAATGAATTTTTACAAGTTAGAATAATTAAAAATATAAGCAATTCTGTGTATGGCGATTCATATGTAAGTTTTTTATTAATTAAGATTTCTAACGAAACTTGGTATTAGGAGTGGTAGGTTCATCAGTAACACATGCACGTGTGATAGAGTGAAAAAAAAATATTATTTGCAAAGAGTATCCTGTATTTACAATTCTAATATATGGTATTGTCCGATTACATTTACAGAAATATTCCTGTACTTAAATAATATTAACAATATTCCAATTTTTTTTAATACGTTTTCATTGTTTTGTAGGTGAGCAACCATCAAAACGAGCAAGGACAGCTTATACTAGTGCCCAGTTAGTGGAACTCGAAAAGGAATTCCACTTCAATCGCTATCTGTGTAGACCTCGTAGGATAGAAATGGCTTCTCTTCTGAATCTAACTGAGCGACAGATCAAAATTTGGTTTCAAAATAGACGCATGAAATACAAGAAGGAACAAAAATCCAAAGGTATCTATTGCCAAGGCTCGGAGAAAGACATTCCAAACTCTGGTCGAAATATGACTGCTTCTTCTCCTCTAACTAATTCACCGACCTCACCCATAACAACATCGAATCCCAGTTGCAATCTTACACATTCTGGTGGACAGGCAATCGTAACTGAGTGTAACAACACCCAATCTCTGTCAAATTACGGGATGCAGTCTTCACCCAATTCAAATAATAGTTTGAGCTCTTGTTCTATCAGAGCCCATTCCGATCCGATTTTGAGTCCACCTAATAAGATACCCGTTTCCCATCCGTCCGCATATCCCATTTCTAATGGAAACAAGATGTACCTTTCTCCAAATACTTCTCGAAATCTTCAGTACCCAAATGCATTTCCAGATGCAACTCTATTTCCTCATCGCCATCAACAGCAGGACGTTTCTTATGCTCAAAATGAAACCGACAAGAAGAACTTGATGCGTTCTCCGTCTGCCTCGTCTACGCCATCCCAATGCGTTTCCACTCCCCCGTCACCATCTTCACCTTTTCAACTCAACTTCAGTCAGCCGCCCATGGTGGACCCAGCTTTAAACTCCCCGTGTCCTTCCGACCTCGAGTGCTCAAAAAACAACGCATTTTATTATAACTCCAATGTAGCATCAAGATTTGTTGTCCAGTCTCATCCAACATGGGATCCTAGCAATGTTCATATGCCATTTCAAAATAATATACAAAGTTCCATGGGACTTTTTTGCACAGCTGTGGATTACACGACGCCTAACAACGTCCGTGCAATTGTCAATAATTCCAGCTACCAACCTCAGTTGCATCCTACATCTTACTACTATCCCCATCCACAGCCAACTCTTGGAAGTGGGCAATTGCCACACGAATGGCTAGTTTCTTCTCAAGATTCAAACAGAACCTCCAAGTATTCATTTCCTCCTTCTCCTCCAAAGCTTGCTCATTTGTGAGAACAATAAAATAATCTGAAATCAAAAATGCCAGGTAAAGCAAATGAAAATTTAGACATGTGTTTACATTTCCTGTTTCTACAAACTGATGATAAAATTTCTATCCAATTTTTAAATTTGTTTTTATCTATCTGTTACCATGAGGGCATATGTATGGCTTCTGCTGAAACTAAGAATTATTGGTGGTTAAGTGCTTCAATAAAAAGCTCTTTATATATAAGTTATGCTACAGTATGCTGGGCTTTAGAAACTATTCAGTTCCAGATATTTCAATATCTGAGTATTTGGTTTTTGTAAGATATTGCCTTCATAATAGTAAATGTCTTTTCCTGATCAGTTCAAAATATGATTATGAAATAATGTTACTTGATGATGAAGCAAATACTTATTTTAATGTATCTTAAAATTTCTTATTCAGGGCTTCCCAAGTTTAAAAAATTTCGAAGATTCCTTCTGTCTTATGTTATTTCGAGAGATATAAAAAGATATTGCAAAAAGGAATGCTTCTGAATTCGATATAAGGAATAAGTTTATATTAAATCCTTATAAAAATGAAAATTCATTAGAGTTACTTTTTTTTTCTCGTTTTTATCTTGCCATAGTGTGGGAAAATTAGGATGCTGAAAAGTCTAAATGTTACTTGCGCATCAAATAGACTTTATGGAATGAAGAGTAATTTAGCTTTAAGCCATATGCAAAAGGTTTAAGCATAACGAAAAGTAAAGAGCTAAATTTTGTAGTTAAAAAGCAGTAAAAAAAAACTGAAATCGAAGCCTTTTATTTTAATTAATTATATTAAAAGAGAATAATTAGGAAAAACGGCAAAATTTATTTTAATAAAATCACAAAGTGATAAAAATTTTAAAGACTGTGCAAATTTTTTCTGAGTAACCACAGAATTAAAAGGAAAAAAAGTAAAGAAGTGAGGGGGAAAAAAAGAAAGAAAAGGGAAACCAATACAATACGAAATGAATTCTTGCCGAATGATTAGACTTATATAGCTTAGGTTACTATCGTTTCTACACGAATGCAAATAAATTTCAAATAATTTCGATTATAAGGATTTTTTTTATTTAAGAGAAGAGAATTTACAAATGATTAATTTTTCCAGTATAAATTCTTCAGAAAGTACATTTTTACTGCACGCATTATATCATTTAATAATATATTTACGATTAGTCGATTGTATAGATATGACTATGAAGAATTGAATATTCCAGAGTGATCTTTGTGTGTTCTTATGGTAATAAGCAAAAATTATTATATTTGCACAGTTTTCCTTATAAAAATATATGAAATATATTTGTAGTTTTCTGTGATTGGATATACTATTGTAGTTTTCATATAAATAAATTATTTGTGCCACAATGAAACGCTTTAAATTCATATTATTAGGTCCAAAGAGGAATATAAAGTGATATATTTATGTATTCAACATATTTTATAATGTGCTTGTATTATTCTAGCTCCGAAAAGTTATCAAACTAAGGGCTCAGGTTAAATTTCAGGTGCAATTGGTGTACAGAGAGAAAGTTCTCTTAATATTAATTTCTTTCTAATTTTGCTACTATAATAAAAATGGTTCTTATCTCTTTGTGATTTTCTTTGTCTTAAGATAAACATATAACCAGCCATATAATTTAATATTTTCAAATGTTTTGGACTGGAAAAGACGCCATTCCTAGTTTTTCAATGAATTCATTATGAATTCAAATTCTTAGATAAAAACTTGGCCTCATTTAAAGAAGAACATTGTTTATAAAAACATTGATATATGATTTCTTCCCCAATTTTTTTCTTCTTTTTTTGCGTTTTGCACAAATATATTTAAAAAAACTTATATTTCCAATAAACAGAACCTTGAAAAAGCGATAAGGAGATATTCATTTCTCGAGGGTATTTTATTACGTTATTTGATATATTTCATAATCAGTAACTCTGATTTCTAAAAATGCGCTAATTGTATCACGTTGAATAGCTGAATAATTAAACCGAAGGCCTGTGAAGAGTGGAAAAAAATTTCAACATTTAGGATTTTTTTTAATGAACAGGAAAATAATAATCACAATGGCACTCTTAATGTTCTCTCCTTCATAACTAACAACTTTCCTTTGTTACTCTTTTCACTGTTTTCAAGATAGCTTTTCTCTAAACAGATGACGTTAAACATTTTCTGAACACGATTTTAAAATACAAACTCTGGTTCCAAGATTCGAATTTAGGAGCCTCTATGAGCAGTCTCAACGATAGCACAAGATTTATCAGCAAATTTTTTCAACACATAAAACTTTCGCCATTCGAGCGTCATTTCGTATTATGAAGATACAGATATAGAATTTAAAAACATTCCTTTTCTAATTTCATATAAATTTCGGAAATATTCGCAAATTTTCTTAGATTTCTAAGATTTAAAATAACAAATTATTAATGAGGAGTGAGACAGGTACAGTTATACCTAAATTTTTAAAAATTATTTTCAAGTAAAATATTTTAATTTTTAAATCCACAAGATATTTATTTCAAGATATAAATGCTATGAATTTTCATCTATGTATAAGTAAAACATGGAGATTTTATTTCTACATTATCAAAGAATTTCGGTTTCTGTTATATTATTAACTAAGCAGTATATCTTTACTATCTTGGAGTAGATAGTGATAATGTGAGGAAAATAATCACACACAATCAAACTGAATAATTCGATCACTTGCATTTGTAAAACTTTGAGGTGAATAACGTATAGCATTGCATTAGAAAATGTTTCTGAGAGAATATTTTGACGTCACAAAATAACGCTGATACAAATGCTTTGAAAATAATTATCTTAGCTGAACATGAAAATATCTAAGTTTCTGAAATAAATCAGTGGAAATGGTCTCTCTGAAAATTTCTCGCATTTTTATATTATTAACCGCATGCCCTCGTCGAAAAATAGTTACGAAAATACCTAATAGCGTACGATCTTTCGAGGATTTTTTGATGATAAATCGGCAGGATGTGGTAAATAAGCAAGTAATAGAAAACCACTATATAATTTCAGACCTTTTTATGACCGTTTGAAGCTAAAATTTGACACATAAATGCAATTGAAGTCACAGGATCACATACCAAATTTCATATATTTAAGTCACTAGGTTTTTTTTTTTTAGTTATATCGTTTACATGTTTGTAAAAGTAACTAGACGGGGAATTTTTTAATAGATCTGATTTAAAATTTTATAAAGAACTACACTTCAAATGCTAAAACTGTGAACCAAATTTCATTCTCCTGAAATTGTTATGTTTTTGAATTATCTCATTTATATGTTATAAAAACATACACACACACACACAGGCACACATAGACCATAAGACGGTCAACTTCTAGACGGACTTGGTTCCAAATTGATGCATATCTACGATTTAGATGGTAAATCTGTGTACCAATTTTATCCATGTAAATCTCATCGCTTTGTAGAAATCGTACTAACTTATATTCAGATGACCCAACAGACATACTTCCTCTGAATAAATTTCGTTCAAAATTCGATAGAAATCATTAAATTTGGTGTAAACACCATGCACTAAGTTTCATTAAACCAGCTCAAAGAGCTTTTGAGTTATCGTGCTCATAGGTAGAGAAATAGATAGACATAATTCCAAAAATGTGTTTTTCGGACTCAGGGAGGTCTGAATTTGGAGATTTTTCAAAATCTTGAGTTCAAATATTTTAACAATTACAATATTTTCTCTTTGTATTAGCTTCGTGTACAAGAAAGTAACAAAGAACGTGGTGTATTAAATTCGCAGGCTCAAGATAATTTTGCAAATAATTCGATATTTTTAGAAAGTATCAAATTATTAGATACCTTCAAGTCTGATTTAGCAAGACAAACTGATTAATTAAGTCTGATCAGATTTCAAACTGATTAAGTAAGCAAAGAAATTTTTTCAAGGTATTTCTGTTGCTAATAATTACATAGTGCAAATTCTTATACTGTGGCTCGCAGTTCCAGATGGTGTAAAACCGTTGAGTTTAAAAAAAAAAAAAAAGAAAAAATTTTCCTGAACAAAATTCAAATTTCTTTCAAATGCGCAAATACAAATAAGAAGAAAAGTCAAAGAAATTATTTAAATAAAAATTCATTAAATTTTGATAAAAAACGGTAACAAAATAAATTTCATTTCAGATATAAACCTATTTTGCATGCTCCTATTTTCCCATATATTAAATCCTGTTATCTCCAGTTTTCAGGTATAAGAATTCAAGAAAAAACATCAAAATATGATAAAAATTATGAGATAAAAATGAGGCGAAATTGAAGAAATACAAAAGTATCAAAATTTCATGGAAATTATGGGAAAAAAGTTTATTTACAGAAACTCACTTTGAAGTTAATTTTCAGAATCATTACATAATTTTAAAGTGCGTTTCTACTCGCAATTTTTATAGTATATTAAAATAACCACATCTTAAATGCGGAAGCAGGCAGAACTAATTGGATTTTTTTTTAGCATTATGACATATTTTTTTTCTTTTTCCAGTTCAAATTAACTTTTTTTTTTACTCTTCATAATCTAAAAGTAGGTGTATTTCTCTCTTGAAGGCCACAAAGTTGTTTGCATACTTGCTTGCTCGGCAGGAATCCCAAGAATGTTCGTGCATTCCACTCCAATGCGTACGAGCTGTCGCAAGCTGTTTCGACGTGGACACAAGTTTCGAAACGGTCTGATTTTAACGGAATTACTTTAAGGATAAATAAGCTCTCCCTTCCCGTTGGACAATATCACTGTTTCCTTGATTTTTTTTTTTTTTATTCTTCGATAACAGAGGAAATAAATGAATATGAAATTACGGGACAATTTGGCTCGCGCGTGCGTGCGCACGCACACACACACACACACACGTTCTGAAATTCATTCTACGAGAAATCTACACTTTTTAAGAGAATTCTTACATCCTTTATAAGAAGATTGCTTAACAGAGAATAGTAAAGGAATTTAAGTGTTCACACAACTAATTAGGGCGAGACGTTTTCGCCAGTATTTGAGAAATAATAATTCGAATCAGAAACATATCTTCTTCTGACTTTTTAGTATTTATTATGAAAGGTAGTTACAAAAGCAATTGTTGCAATTCATTTGCACTCATCAAAATTGAAAATATCTGAAAGAGGGTTAAGACATGTTTAATCACATTTCTAAAACCGATAATACTAAAATGGAAAATTTATGCTTGTAACACTGAAAGGAATTTTTATGAAGACAAAAAAAAAAAAAACTGTAAAGTCAGCTGATAAGTTTCAAATTGAATAAAAACAGTATAATCTGCGTTTACAAAGGAGAAAAACTATAAACATTAAGAAATTGATGCTTATGCTACAGGTAAAAGTTTGAAAGTTAACCTAATCTTAAAACAATATATCTGTGTTTTTTAAAAATTTTAATAAATGTGTTTACTTTTAGTTTTATATTTCTGAATTCCTGTAAATAGCTCTTCCTTTTTCTGCTCACTCATTTTTCCTTAAATATCTTTTCTTCTCACTAAGGATGATGGTTGTGAAATAGAAAAGGACTTTTATTGGTTTAGAAAGGCATATGAAATTATACGTAGTTAAATTCATAGATTTAACTCATAACTTTTAGATTTGATATGAAACAGTTTGAGAACATATTGATTTAGTTATATGTTGTCTTTCTTGGATATTTCAATTCTTCATGGAAATCAGTTCTGTATTTGGTATTCTGTGGTTGGTATTGGAGACTCCATACAAGTCTAAAACTAATTATTCTTTGCACTTTTATTGCTTTATTTTCATAGAAGAAGCAAAGTATTAAAATTGAGTTCTTAATATATAAGTAAATGCAATCTGGAAAACATATTCTTAGCATTCGAAAGCTTATAGAACTATTAAAATGAAAACATTTTTAATATTTTTTTCCTTATGATTTATAATGATATAAAGCGATTTTAAAATTTCATTTTAATCAATTCATTTTGCTCTTGAAAAAAAATCAGAATTAAACTTGATATCCTATTCGCATTCTGATGGAGTATTTTTTTATGCATTTGGAAAAACAACCCCAATTATCCCTTGTTTTAGTTGGCCCGATTGACGAAACCCATAATTTTACTTTTTCTTAAATTGAACCTTTCTTTCAAGTTAAAATTTTGGAATTTGATTTAAGGATGAGATAGAGTTTATCAGAATTAAGATAAAAATGATATCCTAAACTAGCTAGTTTCAGTCAGATTGGTTGGTTTGTAAAAAAAAAAAAAAAAAATTATGTAGTATGTAACATTTTTTTTTAATGTTGCAATAACAGTTTTTGTTGTCGCGATTGATGAGTATCCATCATTTTAATGTTTCATATATTGAAATTATATTTCAAATTTAATTTTTGGAATTTAATTTAAAGATGAAAAACAGAGTATCAGAATTAGGATTAAAGTGATATCCGAAACTTACTACATTCATTAAGCTTGATTAGTTTGTAAAAATTTCTTTCAAAGTAGCAATTTACTCACCTCTAATATTTTTTTTTCATTTAAACATATTTTATCTCTCATACTTAATGTTCAAAAAAATTTCGAATGGTAAAAACAGTTTTAAGTGCTGAAATAAAATTTTTTGCCCCAAGTAGAAATTTTTCTCATAGGTGTAAAAACTGACTGAAGTTTTCAGATGGTGTATAGGCATACTTTTCCAAGAAATAACTTTTTAAATTAATTTAAATTTAAACATTATTAATATTAGTACTAAGCTATAAGTGCTTTCCGTTTTTATGTTGTTAAAAATCGAAAAAGAATATTGCTGCTTGTGAACATCTAAGCCTCCATTGTTTATTTAAAGTTGTTTCGTTTTTTACAAGGCGAAGAAATTCGAATTTCAAATCTCAAAAAGGTTTTAATTCTAGTTCATCACGGACGCTGATTTTAAATTTTTAGCTAGTGCACATTATTTAATTACAAATAACTTTGCACATGCCATTTTTTTCGTCATATCTTAAATTTCTCTCGTTTTGTTGTTCTTTTAAAAATGCAGTTTCCCAAATAGTTATTTCTTTATTTGAAAGTTTAAAATTGATTTTTTTAATTACAAACACTGTGAAAAAAATGAAAAATAATCCCAATTTAACTGGAATAACAGAACTTGGTATTATTTCGGAATATCTTCTAAATATTTATAGGGAGACTTCTCTTAAAATCGGAAAGAGATTCCAGAGAAAAAAGAAGCTGAGAGAGAGGAATCATGATGGGAACTGCAACGGCACACCATTTAAGCTTATGTTTTATTCCCACATTCGATAAATCAAACAAAACAGAACAACGGAAAAATCGCGAAAGCACCTACCCCCAAATTTAAATACAGCATTGCAAACAAGTGAGAGAATTTTTTTTTATTTCCACATCTTTTTTCTTTGCCCACAGATAAACACAGACTCCTGCTTTTTTTTTTTCTTTTCATTCTTTCCTTTCTTTCCTTTCTCCTTGTTTCCAAACATGCATTCTTTTCTAAATAATAAAAAAGGGGAAGAGAGAGAGAGAGAGAGAGATAAAAAAAAAAGGAAGGCATATAGTCCAAACAAAGGCAAGAGTGCACATGAGAAAAAGCACATCTGATTTCCATACCCTCTTTCCTAGCTTTGAGGATATTTTTGAATATCTACATACTTAAATAAATAAGCCAAAGAAAGAAATCTAAGTGAAGTTTGTACACAGGAGTAAATTGCAAAGCTGGTAGCTATTCGCAACAAGGAAACATCATAATGGAAAATGGAAAGTACTACAAAAACGATGTGAAAGAGACGGCGGCTGTGAACTGTAACGCAGAGAATATCTAATCTACTGAAAGGCGCTCTTCAGTTGGTGGAGGCGTGTTTTTTCTCGCACAATTTCGCCCTTGCTTCAAAGAAAAAATTACAAAAAAAGAAAAAAATGTGAAAGTATATAATTATTTAGCCAGATTGAGATATTTTATGAATGAAATTTACATTCTGTCTAATTTAGGCTAAGTTGACTCCGTCGTAATCAATGACGTATGACTTGTGCTTCGAATTATAAATTTTTGATAATGAAATCAAAGAAACAATTGATTTGAAACACAAAAATCACTAGAAGCCATTTAAATATCTCAGATATCCTCTTCTGACTCAAGTCCCAATAGGGGGAATTTTATTCCCTAATATTAAGCATATATTGTACAATATTGTACGATATTATACCATATTCGCAATATTGTGTAATATAATATCGCATAATATTGTGCAACAAAGTATGCTATTAATTAAGAGGTTAAATAAATTTCTGGATCAAAGGATTAACTTACGGCATATGATAATTTAATGTTCATAAATCTCTCAAAGAAAAATTATTTTTTTACTTAATTCAATTGGAATTCTTATGAACTTCTATCTTAAGATCTGTGGAACAACGATGGTCATGCGGTACTGTCTGGGCTTCGAGATGGGAAGATTTTGGAATTAACTTCATTTCCCACGAGTTCCTCTGTGTATGTGGGCTTGGCTACGTGTCGTCGAAGGTCAATCTCTCATCCTGATGTGGGGTGAAAATTTGGAGAGGTGGGTTTCGGCTGAAGTATCTTTTTTATGACATCGGTTTAAAATAATGAGGTCCATTCCAAAAATAGCTCACGCGCAGCTTCGAAATAGGGCGTAAACTAAACTATATTCGGTATTCATAATTTGTAAATCTCTGCGAATGTAATAGAGGCACAAGAGTCCAATGTTTATGTAACTTTCCAAATATCAATACATCATCGTAAATGGCATCTAGTGGATTTTTTAAAGTGCTGTTAATTGCTTCGTCACGTCCTAATCCTTTTAGGTAAGTCATATATATCACTGACTCTCCGACCCGCCCGAAGGCACACGGATAAAGAAAACAAAATGACCGTACCACCGCAACAGCAACACTAGCGGGAACTGTGGTTGATTCCTAAGGGCCACCACCGACCACGGTGAAACCCTTTCCGAAGGAAACTTGTCATTCCTATCATATTAAAGAAAAGAAATTTTGTATTTAACATGCTAAACAGAAAAAAAAAATATTTGTAAAAAAATAAATTTTGGATTCACTATTAGAACTAGAATAAAATACACCATATGTATAATATATGATAATATTACAGAAAAACAAAATCACTAGAATATCAAAGGATTAAGAAAAACGTTCAAAACTATTCATGCCTTAGGAAGACTTAATGGAAACAAATCTATTTGAGTGAAAGATCCATCTTAAAAGTTATTATAATTTTTAAAAGAATACCAGTAACAAAGTGTTTTAAAAACAATAAATTTTCTCAGAATATGATTGTAAATTTAGCTTTATTTCTAGATTAGTTAAAATATTTTTTTACATAAAACAAATTTATAAAAAATACCATTTAATTACACGAAAAGATTTGGCGCAAAATTTTGATTATACGAAGATTCAATGTTCAGAAAAAACACCAGATAACTAGTAAGTCTTCAATAGTTATTTCAAAAATTGGAAATTTCGATTGAAACAAGTCTTGAATTCTACATAAAATAAACTGAATGAATGTACAATTATGAGAAAACTGTGCTATAGGTTTATATTCACCTGTAAGAAGTCTTTGTCATAAGGTGTCTTGTCTATTAAGGGCCAGATTTTGTTCGATATCTCCAAAATATTGTTCGACATTCTGAATGTTGGATAATATTTTGGAAATATTGTAACAATGCTGTTAGGCATTTTGCTCTTATAAGGTTCGTAATTTATATGACATGAAAATGATATCCATGCACATTTTCCAAATGTGAAATAGTGAATATATATATAACCACACGCGCAGTTACAAAATTATTTAAAATTTTGATCATACTTAAAAACCTTGAAAACAAAACGATATATTTTTTTTAATTTAAAAACTGCACAACTTGATTCGATACGAGTTTTAAAACACATTAAATTCTGATCCCCTACAAAAACACACAATGTAGAGAAAACGCTATTTTCACTTTTTTAAATCAATCGTTTACTCTTCTTAGAAAAGTTTAAAGTTTGCTAGATAATTATAGAAGAATGCAATATTGAAAATAATTGATTAAAATTATCATTAATCAACTAAGATTAAATTTTTAAAACCTGTTATTTTAATTTAAGCAAAAATTGAATATTCGTAAACGGGTGAAAAATTATTTTTATAAAAACTTTGTAAAGAATACATTTCAATTTAATGTGTGATATAAACATTAAATAAAACTAAAAGAACTATAAGATCTCAAATTGCATCAATATTTATTTTAACTGCAATTTTAAAAAACGCAAATTTTTGATCTTTTTCGAATTTTTTATTCTTTTCATATACTTTTATTCAGATTTTACACTGTTAATTTATATTTCATATGGAGCAAATATTAATAAGCCAATTTTTTAATGATGCTGATAAAACTTCTGTAAAAAGGATGAAGTTTGAACCAGAAATCTCTTCTTTACTAAAAAACAGCTATTATGAAAAAAATTTGAAATTTCTTTGAAATTTATTATTTAAATAAATAATTGTTCATATAATAATCTCACCTGAAAAATATTATATTACTAAAGCAATTCTTAAATTTACATTTCCACTTCAAGCACTTATATTCTTTAAAAAAAAAAAGGATTTTAAATAAGCTGTTTTTCTCACTTAATACGCCCGGCGGGTCAGAAAGCAGCAGAAAGTTTAATTACTGAGTGAAATGAGGAAGATGCGTATGGTGGGGAGTTCGAAAATATATTATTTTCTCCATATTAAGTCCTCCAGTTGAGCAGTCAACTGATTCAAGTCATTTACATGGCGGAATGATGTGCGAAAATTTCATCCAATATTAACGATATACCGGGGGAAATTAACCGTAATCAGATCCATTATGGTAATTGTTAAAACGCAACAGATGTCATGCTTGCGGAAAACGTGAAATATAGTCAAGGAGCGAAACTTCTTGTTTTTCTATTTTGGAAATTTTGCTCCGCGTAATTTTGAGTTATTGCAACAGATGAGTTCGTGTCCCGGGAACATCTATATTAAAAGGCCTGGCTTTTGTGTCTCATTTTGTAAAAATATCGAACAGCCCTAGTATTAATGATACCTCAACGACTAATATAGCCAGGAAATTCTCACATCTATCATCAATATTCCGTGCAGCCTCTGACTTTTAGCACGAAATTTCAGCATTTTGAAGAGGGGGAAAAAACTCGCAAAAAGAGGAAAGTGGGAAATTCCGTATGTTTTCGCACCCGTTTTCGATCGCCGAAAAACGTCTACTTGCTTATTTTAGCTTTTTTTTTCTGCTTTTTTTTATAGTAATGATTTGTGCGGAACTAAACTCAAAAATTGAATCTGTTGTTAGATTTTTCGAAAATAAGTGAGTTAATTTAAAGAAATATTTCTAAGAAATGAATTGTTCAGAAATGATTATTGGATTTTTGTTGAAAAAAAGGAAAAAAGATATGATAAACAGATGTTTTTATATTTTTATGAAAAAAAAAGAAAAGAAAAGAAAGAAAGAATGGATAGACAGAAGAATCATTTAATTATGAATACATACTTTACAGGAGAATACTGGATAAATAACTTGAGTAATCAATAAAATAAATTTATATTGATAGGATCATAATTGAAGAATTTCTAAAAGGTAAAAATATGCTAATTATATTTAGTAATATCACTTATTCATCTTTTCGAATATTTAAGAAATGAATTTATCAAAAATTCAATTTCAGAAAACAATATTAGACTCCCCCACCTCAAATTTCTTTTTTCTGATTGAATCATTTTTATTTCTTTTTTTTTTTCATATGTTTTATACGGATGTTTGTTATAATTCTTTGGTTCGCACTAAGTGAAGCATCAGTCATTTAGCAAATAAATAGCATATTTGTATTTGGGCCATTCTTTATTATTCTGTAATATCTGATCTATATGAGAGTATGCCTTATTCTAAATTGAAATTTATTATATTCCACATCAAACAAAAGTTACATGCATTGAAACAAGAAAAGGCTTTTTTGGATACTGTTTATTTTAATTCACATCAATATTTTCACATTCACTCCAGAATTATGAAAGACTTATTTATCGTTTTAGCCATGGGCTAGAATTACCCAATTTTCTAGTACATTGCCTCTTTATATAGTATACATTTTTTGCTTGATGCATTTTTAACATCTTGAAAAGAAATTTCGGAACAATGTAATTCTACTAATGAATGAGTCCGCATGTAATGTTGAAGGAATCGACTGATGTGATCGTACATTTGATAATGCACGAATTATGCAGTTGAATGCGTTTTTAAAGCTCTTACTTATAACATCTTTTTTTTGTGAGTAACAACAATTAACAGATTTCTTATGTTGTCCCAGCAACATTTGGGTATAGAAAGTATACATAACTATACGCCCATGTGATACTCGAACTCACAATGCTCAAATATTTCCTGGCTATTGTGTTTACAGACATTTTTAACTGCGTATTCGACATACTATAACCTACTTATTTATTTATAAAGGTGAATGGATGTTATTTCACTTTCCTGTGTCAATTTAAGAATGTTCATGAAATAAATTAATGATATTGTCTCAAATATTACTTAAGGGCATTTAAAATCTCCTTTTGATTAGCTTTTATTTGATTGGGCAAACACAATCAGGATTTCTTTTCAATAATAATAAAATAACATAGAAAGAAATTTGCTTATTAGTGTGAAATATTACTGAAATTCACTACTCAATACGATATACTGCAAGGATTAAAATATCGTATTTCAAAGACATGTGAAGGTCGATTTAAGAAATGATATAGCTTACTTACAAATAAAGATTAATGTTTTTCACCCAATTCTCTTGTGAAATGAGTCTTGCTTATGGCACCAACCCGGTGGTTAGAAATAAACATAACCCGATTTTTTTAATAAGGCAGAACAATAATGATAATAATAATATATAGATACAATACCGTCTCATAACCTCTTGCCTGCAATCAAATAAAAATATATAAAGAAAAAACATAGCTGGAAGTAACTTCTTAATTGTAAACGCGTTTTTGCAGTCATTCACTGCGCACTACAATATTCCCCGACTGATGCTTTAAGAATGTTTCAAGGCTCGTTTTGGGGACGATATAGCCTCCTTACCGATAATGATGAATGCTCGAGTCCAACTCTCTCGTCCCGTTTTGATAGTTCTCGTGAAATGAGTCACGCATGTGATACCGCGCCAAATACATACTTTAATCCTCGGTGTTCTTTCTATATTATATATATGCATGGTATACAATTTTTCCCTTTTTCTCTGGAAACCACCCACTCCCTGAATAAAGAGAGAAAAAAGTGAGTGGGATGGGAAAAATTTTCATGCATCAGTTCGCTGCTTGCACGCACTTGCAGGGGAGCGAACCTTGTCATTGCCAAACCGAAAAAAAGGAGGGAGGAGGAGAGAAAAAAAGAAAGAGCCCTATTTGAATGAATTTTGCATTTCTTTCTTCCCATATCTATATAGGTTTCTTCTTTCTCTTTCGCATCTGAAGAGAAATGGACGAAGGGGTGGAGTGAATTGCAGAGGATGGGGAGAGGCCGGTAGCAAAACCCTTTGGCGAGAGCGTTGTTAGATATTGGTTTTTATTTCCGATTTCAAATGCTAACAAGAAGAATTTCGGCCGGCCTTTCTCTCTCGCAGAAAAAGAAAAGAAAGGGAGAACCGTTTCCAGAAAATGAAAGAAATGAAATGGTCGACGGCAAATATACGAATAAATGAAAAAATTGTGCGCATGTATATCTATATCTATTTCTATATCTATAAGAACAAACGGCTCTACGATTTTTGGACGCTGATCGCAATGCTGCGGAAGAAAAGAATGAACTGAGCTGAGCTGAACTAAAAGAGAAACAGAAAAAAAGAAATCGAGTAAAAACACAAGCAACTGCTTACCATAAAGAGAGCTGAATCCCTGGAAAGAATTAGAAAAAGAAAGTATTTCTTCGTAGCAATGGAAGTGGATTTTTTTATAATGCTGAATTTAGTATACGTCTCACTACACAAATATACAAGAAAAAGAATTTTTTTTTTGTGTGTGTAATAACACTGATAGATTCAAAAGATATTTCAAATACTGCTATTATCGTATTTAAATGCTAATTCTTTAATATATCCTAAAACTGTTCCAACTACAATAATATTAAAGCAACTTTTCATGAGCAACCGGAAAGTAAATTTCAAAAAATAATGCCTCTGTCACGTAAGGTCTTGTTATAGGAATTCAGTGCATAAAATAACATAAGAATAGATATCTTTTCTAATTCAGTATGCTTTGTAGATTGAATGATTGATTAGTTGGAGTATTATGGCGCAAAAGCCAGATTTGACCCAGTTGCACCTCATAATGCGTAATTATATAAAGGAAATTCAATTTTTTTAAGTAAGGCTGGAACCGACTTGAAAAAAAAGTATAATACAAGAATGGTAATGTTTAATTGCAGTAGATTTTACTCTCTCAAACTATTTCTAATGCATACTGGATGCCACGTACTTTTTCTTCTATTTTTTAAAAAAGATTTATTTCTTTTTTAGATGGAAAATTATTACAATCAAATACAGATAACTTTTATAAAATTTAAAAATAGCAAGATTTTTTAAATATAAAGACATAAATATTTGAATTAATATCATGTTTATGTTACAAAGTTTTAAACTGACGAAAACAAACAAAAAAAAAAAAAAAAAAAAAAACAATATTACTATAAAATTTTTTTAGTTCGCTCACTCTGCCTGCCCCCCCCCCCCCCACACACCTCTGCTTTCTTTAATGCACCCGTTGCAACATTTAATTGTATATATATATATATTTTTACAAACATGATATATTATCAACTGAGACACAATGAAATAAAACAACGCCTTTTGCGCTTTGTCTTAAATTGCTAATAGAGATTTTTTTATTAAATAAAAAGCTTTCGAGAATTCAGAATATAACATTCATTAATTTATAAACATTTTTCCGGCATAAAGTGTCATAAACAAGGATATGTTAGTAGAACATGCTCAGAGACAAGAAGGTTGCAAATTTTTACTACTTTTTTTTTCCTCCACTTTTTTCCAATATTTGTTTTATTCTGATTGATTTCTACCTATTCGATTCAATGATATTTAAAAAACAAATTGATAGCCCACATGGCTTCAATTTTTTCTAATAGTTTTTGTTGTTCAGTTTTATATTTGAGGCGCATAAATAGTTATTAACGAAGTTTTAAACTAGGCTGACATGACCATCCCGCAAAACATGGCCCTCGTCAGTAGAAACGTTTTGCAGAATTGTAATTGCGATAAGTTTTCAGTATTTTCCGATAACCAAGACCATTGTTTGCTAATTACTACTGATATCTAATGAAAAAAGGAGTTATTGGAAACGAAATTTTCCAGCTGAACTAATTAACGAACGGGGACTATTGCTGGGTGGCCACTAATTTCCCCACACGAATTATTGCTTCCGCCATAGGGTTGAACTAAAACTCAGCAAAATGGGAAAAAGAACACTTATTCTCCGATTGATTGACCAAGTCCGAAGACAAAAGAAAATGTAACGAGTCCCCTCCCTTTGAACGGCGCGGGGGAACTCCTAATGACGGCGGATTCGGATTAAAATGAATAAGCCCAGTAAAGAGCGACAAACTTATTATTTTCGTTTGTGCGGATCATTAGTCATCCCACCTTTGTGTTTTTGTTGGAGGAATTCAAGGGGGCGGCTAAAGAGACTTGTTTTGCGAGCCTTCACTCAAAATGTATTTGGCGATGCTATTTGATTTAGAAGGCTCCGATATGGGGTTCTGCTATCGTCCCCCTATTGTCTGTTCACTTCCCCAGTACCTGGACGGAGTCGCCGCAAACAATAAGCAGACTCCATCATCATAATTAACAGTTTCTATTCCAAACTTGTCCGAATTTCCGTTCCGTGTTGTGTATGTATCAATGTAGGTGGAGGGAAATTTTCTGGGTGGATATTCCGGGAAAGATTTTCCGGAAATGCAAGATCTCCGAACAAAGAAAGAAGTGCCGTCTTCTCATCAAGTGACGCATGGAAATGAGAAAGCATAATGAAAAGGAGGAACAGGGGATAGATTAGGGAAAAGCCCTTTCCACACTCCGAGCAAATGATAATTACCTTTGGGATTCTTCCACAATGGCGAAGCATTATTTGCAGTTCCCAATTCACATCCCGCTTAACACACCAACCAACTAGTCCTTCTTATTGGATGTACTTAACGTATTTACATAACACAATGCACAAATAGGATTAAAACCGCTATAGTTAAATAGATTATCATTGCAGGAGAAAATTCTGTAACCTTTCTGGATTTAAATCAAGCGCTAGCGCATCCCCAGGGGAAGACCTTCCAAATCGATGTGTGACTTTCGAATTGAAACTCAAATTTGAGGTACAACCAGAGGAATGGTTTCATTTGCTTAACTATCATAATAGCAGAAAGAAAAAACAACAATTTTCTGAATAAATTATACAGTCGAAGTCTGTTCTAACATCTGACGAAATTCTTGGAGATATTTGATAAAAATTTACCAAGAGACTTTTCATCTTTCGCGCTTGAACGCATCTGCTAATATATTAACTTGTTGAAGAAGGTAAATGGGAAAAGTTGCAAAGTTGAATAATTGACAGTTATGACGGGACAATTATTTCGTTATTTTGATATCAAACTAATATTTTTATGTGTATTTTATACCTTAAAATCGAAAAGTTTATAATCCCGATAAAAGTTTTTATTTGATTTCTGCAACTTCAGCCACATTATGGTTTAAAAAGTGAAGTATATTTGTGAAATGACTATGCTTCCTATCACTAAAATTCTATACATATGCACATGATTCCTGCATATATTATTTATAAATTAACTAATGCACATGATTCCTGTCACAACTACTCTATAATCCAATCATTCGTCAAAATTTCTTACTAAATATTAAATGAATACTGCAGTTTCATTTATTTGATCATCTAGCTGCTTATTCATAGCATGTTAACCATATAAAATATCTGCCATAGTCTTGTTTTTAACTGTCTAATCATTTTTAGGCTTGTAAGCAATACGAAAAATGCAGATTATTGTTATTTCTAAAGGAATATTTGATTTTTTATTAAGGATTATGTTTATGAAATTCGTCTTGCGTGTACTGGAAAACTAGAAAAATATTGCACACAGCCAACTTAACAGTTGTTCAGCATTTGATATCGATAACATTTTCGTTTTATTAAAGATACTAGTTATGAGTGCAGTTTGACACAGATTGATAATTCACCCTATCATACTTAAATTCACCAATACTCAACACCGATATCAAATTAAAATGATTTTACTACTAATTAGAGTCAAATATAAATATTTAATGAAATTCATATAACTGAATGTAAAGGAAATATTATTACGATCCAAATACATCTATGATTATATTTATTATAGCTAATACATGACCATAATATCCATCGTTTTAGAACAATTTATTTATTTTGCCTGCAATGGAAAGTAATAATGTTATACTTTTTATTTTACCTTTTTATTGTTGATAAAAGTAATTGAAAAATAATTAATTTTATGAATATGCATGCATTCAAAGTTACCAGTCTTATTGAAAAAAAAATGCATTTGTGAATATATATCAACTGTCCCAAAAAAAACTGTATTTAAGTAATCCTGAATAAAATAATCAGAGAGTACTTATAAAAATTTTAGAAATTTTGTAATAATCAGATTCGCAAATCCGTAATAATAAATTAGGTAATAATCAGATAGTTTACAAATTGTATTAATCTAAACAACTTTGTTATCCTTATAACTAAATTTTAATTGGAAATGTATATGTATGAGCATATTAAATAAATAAGTATTAAAAAATCGTTTTTAAAAAGTTAATTTCTTTGGAAGAAAAAAAAATTGCATTAATAAGTCTTACTGATATAAGAATATGCTTTTCTTCATCAAGTCACAGAATTTTAAATTAAAAATTTTGAGCAAAAAGACAATTATTTCTTATGTGAACTTTGTTATATTAATAAACTCCAAAGATTTTAAACCATGATTACTATTTTAATAAAAGGAAATAATAATAATCTAGTTTTTTGGGGGGGAGGGAGGAATGTAGTTTATTCACGAGTAATTCATATTAGATATAGTTTATATTATTTTTACATATTTTTAGAATGAAATTCTGCAAATAATTAATAAAGAATGCTAAAAGAATAAGAAATCAAAAATTTTATTTGAAAAGAATATTTTTTTTCTTTGTTGCCTGAATCTCGATAAAGTGAAAAAGAAGTAATTTAGAAGCAGTCGTTATCTTTCATTCATTTAATGGTGTACTATGCATTTAAGTATAACTTTAAACAAAAGGGAAAAAAAACCAAACTGCATAAAATCCCAGCAAGTCATTTAAAAAATAACTTTTATCATTTCAAATGCAAAGATAGAATTTAATTTTCATTGGAAATGAACTTTGAAGTCGAAAAATTTTAATACTTATTCAATAAAAAGTGCGAGAATATATATATTTTATTTTTCAAAGCAAAAAAGCAATACCCTCATTAATCTTTGTGAATCCATTTGGTTTCAAACCAAATTGGAATTGTGAAACCATTTGGTTTCAATCCAATCGGTTTTTTAGTAATTAATTTTAGATTTAAAATTATGCTTCAGAAAACTTAAAGTAACGCCTAATAAGTGACAGAAAAGGAACTGAAATAATTTAACGAGCTTTAAAACAAGCCTGGTCATTAGATGGGAGATAGGACAAGTTGCTTGATTAACTCCCTCAATACTCAGGCAGCGGAATGAAAACGAAATAATGAAACTCGAATAGCTAATTCATTATGGAAAGCACCCCTTCAGAAAGTTTAGTGGCCAGAACATTTCCCCAATTAGTCTGACCCTTAGTCCCGTTTGGAAAACGTAAAGAACTGAGCGGTAATTGACTACTTTGCGGTATTCATCGAGCACAATTCGCGGCTAAATCACTTTCATTTAACTGCGAGCTTTAAATCCGTGTTCCAGTTTATCACTGTTACTCGGCGAATAAATATTCAGATGCCTATTCGTTTGCAATGATGAAAATGAAGAGAGTTAGAAATTTATATTCCGTTCTATTGAGTTTAGAATTATATTTCTTAATTGCTGTTTTTTTATCGAGACGGTGAAACATGTTGGAAAACGGAAATTTCAATTGATATTATTGAAAAATAACTATGGAACTTTTAAGGAAGAAAAATGAAAATTAGAAGTTAATACATATTTGTATTCTAAATCAACTACATAATTGTATTCAAAATAAACAATAATATTTAACCCTGTATCATAAGTTACATTGCTACTTTCAAAATAGAAAAAAATATATATATATTTTCTGAAATACAATATGAATCATGAAATATTTTTACTTAAAGAAGTTTCATTTGTTTGTTAGATACGAAAGATGCACAAAATAATTAATTTTCTTGAGAAGTTACGTTTTTTTAAAGTTCTAAAAAATAGATTTCAAATGTAATTAATAGAACAAAGAAACCATGAAATAACAAGAAAACCATTATAGAATGAATCAAGGTATACCGCTCAATAATTACAATTAATTTTATTTTGCATCAGGGGGAATTCGAAGAGTTATGAAATACTTCATAAATTTGAAACATTTTCCATAATTTTATTTGCCAAAAATGATTTCAAATCACATAAATGGAGAAATCATGATCTGTAAAAAAAATAAATCTTTGTTTTAAAATAAGTTTATTATATGAAGAATCATGTCTTTTCTTCCGTGACCCTAAATTTAAAAAAATTTGATTGCTATAATGTAATTAAAACCAGTTCGATCTTTAATTTTCGGATTTTGAATCGATTTTTGAAATTTCAGGGATAGAAGGTAAATGAAAGTCATGATTTTGATCTGGGGAATCTAAGAAATAGACTGGAATGGTTAAATGAAACTTATTTGTTAAGGTTCTCTTTTTGAAATTCAAGTATTCTTAAATTTATATATATATGCTAGAAGTGAAGTTTTTTAAGTGCAACATGTTGAATTTCGTATGACTACTGTTAAATTTTGGTATTTAAGGTATGATGAGTTTTTTTTGGAAATTCACTTAAATACCAAATACATTTAACTTAATTGAAGTTGTTTTATTTGTTTTAAAAGGGAGGATATATTCTTTATCAAAAATAAGTAATTAGCTAAATTCTAACTACGTCAAGGAATTCAAATTTTATACTTCTGAAAAATAAATATGTATAATTTCTAGTTGAAGGAAATTCCCTAAAATCTTATGGAGTTTAGTAGTTTCTTACCTCATAAAGTGCGTGTTATAAATATGTATAATTCTATAAATAAATGCATAAGTCTATAGAATATTCTATTAATTCTAATAAACGTATATTCTATTCATACATAATGAAATATGTATAATTCTATAAATAAATGCATAATTCTATAGTATATTCTATTAGTTCCAATAAATGTATATTCTATTAGTTCCAATAAATGTATATTCTATTAATACATAATGATATGTATAATTTTATAAATAAATATGCATAATTTCTAGTTAAAGGAAATTCCTTAAAACTCGTATGGAATCTAGTATTTTCTTACCTCATAAATTGAGTGTTATTTTAAGTATTAAAAGTTACAAAATAATCTAGTTATAAAGAATGGATTAAATAGATACTAAGAGATAGAAACCTCAACAGCTAAGATGCAATTTAAAAATTCTTACAAAATTTAAAAAGTAATGAAGAAATTTATGAGATGTATAATTTTGAATGGAATATGGATCAGTTAACACACAAGTTAAATTTAATATTTGCACCCTGCATTTGTGAATGGAAACTTTCAAAATAACTTTAACCCTTAACTGGGGACGTGCGGTATGTGAGACCGCTAGCGATGGATTTTCTGTCACCCCTATTTTATTTTTAGCTCAATTGAATGGCTTGACCCTGTAGCTTCCTGTTTTGTGACCTTCAACAAACGTGCACTTTTCCAACTGATCTCAGCAGATGCTTTTTAAAATAATTCAGTTATTTCTTCAAACGCGGTCTCTAAGACCGCACCTCCCTGTTAGTGTCCCAGTGATAAACAAGGCTTAGCAGATGGCGCTAAAATTTCGGCCCCGAAATATCATCCAATTTACTGATCCTGTTATGAAACAGTGCTCCAGACACTTTTAAATTAAGCAGATTTTAGTGATAAGAATAATTATACAGAAGAGTTTTTCGATGCAAGTTCTCATTCAACTAATTCTGATTTGCATGTTCAAACATAATTAATTTTTCTAGTGATAATGTATTTTGAAAAATTTATAAAATATATTAATATACCAAGATATATATATTTATATATACAGAATTTATGGGTTGATTTTTATACTAATTTTTAACCTGTATATTTAAAATGCCGTAGAAAACCGTGCTATGAATATTACACAAGACGGTTAAAAAATGGCCAATTTTACCCATTGTCATTTTTTTTATTTCTCATATAATTGTTGAATTTTACATTATATTGTCTTCTATATACTTTCAAATACTGTAAAAATAAATATGATTTAAAAAGTAAAAAGTAATATGTTTTTTCAAGAATATTATTTATTGTAACATGTAATTTGTGAAGAAAAATGTATGTTCTAATGTATTTACTTTTTTCAATGATAATATATTTTGAAAAATTTCTAAAACATATCTATATATCAAGAAAAATACCTGCAAAATATATTGGCAGTTTTTCATACTAATATATTCATTAGAAAATTTAATTTGTGTGTAAATGAAATGCAGTCTCGTAGACCGTACCTCCCCAGTTAAGACCTAAAATTTCACCTCCCCAGTTAAGGGTTAAAAATATATTTAAAAAAATTTAAATGATATCTTGCATTTATAAACTTAATAATTTATAAATTCAAGAAGTTTCTTAGTAGTTTATTGTGTTAATTCTTTCATAATTTTAAATTATTGTTTCCATTTAACATAAGCTCGAATGAAAATATCAAAATACACATACGCATATGCAAAGGAACATTAACTCATGCAGGAGATAACTGAATTTCCGCAACAATAAAAGCTGTATTTTTAATTTTTTTTTTTAATTTGTGCTTCAAAACTCTGGAAGTCTTCTTCCCGTTTTCTTTTTCTTCTTCTTATTTTTATTTATATATTTATTATTTTTTTTTTACTGTTACGTCGACAAACATATCAAGCTGCGATAAAATCTGCTCGGTGAAGTCCGTTATTAATTTCAGCAAGGCGCGCATTTTTGACAGTCTCGACGAATAAAATTCTTAAAAAGTATGTAAAAGAACAACAAACACACAGAGGGAAAATTAAAAAGTAAAAAAAAAAAGTAAAATTAAAAAAAAAAGTCGGCAAGACAAAAACTTTTTTTTCTTTTTCTTTTTTCGGGAAGAGACGAACAAAAATAGATCTTCGGAGGCGCCTAGCCGCGGGATGCTTCGCTCTGTTAATTTCGAAACAAGAGCTCGACCACGTGATGTCCCGTGTTAATAAAAATTTTCCCCTCCCTTCTGAAAACAATAAGGGCCCCTCAGCGTGACATCAGTTGGAGGAGGCGAACGATGAAAAGAAGATCCTCTTAAACAAGAACATCGACAGGAGGAAGAGAAAGTGTGCACTTTTATTAAATGAAAAAGAGGGGAAACGAATATTAAAAAATATGATTAAAAATGTTGCCAAGCGAAAAAGAAGAAACTTGTTCTTAATCAACCACCCTTACAGGGAAAAAATGATTTTGTTTTTGCTACTATGTATGTTTTTATTATTGGGAAGGCAGGTTTTCAAAAAAAGGAAAATACTGCTACGAAATTCTGCAGAGGAAACAGAAATGATAAATATAGACACAAGGGATTTTCTTTATATGCTCTTTTCAGATTAAAACCAGTTAGTACAAATTTGAGGATACATCTAATAACTGACATTCCACTTTGTAAAACGAATAATACTTATATAAGTTAATTTGTTAAAGGATACATGACACGCAGTTCTCGACCTCCCTTTAACCCTGTACTGCAAATATCAAAAATAAAGTTCTGCATAAATTAGTGTAAGAATGTCGTTTAAGCTTATGACTTACCATTATAATTCAAGTAGGCAATCATATGTTGCAATTATGCCTGATTCACACATGTAACATATTCCATACACTTGTTTAAAAAATCATGATTTATATGTGCAATTAATAACTATACATTCAAATTAAATGCATAAGCAAGGATTTGTGAAATAAACGTCCTTAGGAACCATGAAATGTTGGGGAGAGTGGGGCAAGTTGATGAGGAAAAGATAAAGACTGACATAGTTTATGTTCATACTACACAAGCGTCACCACATTATAAGCACTTCAGACTTCTGGACGCTAAAAATTTGCACAGTAATGCTAAAGTCGCTATTTTTTTTTTGTTAAATGAGGTTCCTGTATTTTGAATAACATATTGTAATTTTCAAGTTTACAATTTAAGATACTTATATGCTTGATTGTTATACAGGGTGTCTCATAAACCTTGACCGCGGTTTTTATTCTTTAAGTATTGATCACAGACATATACTGTAAATTACACATTGCGTAAAAAAAGGTGCAAAATGTTATCAAATCGATTAAAATTTTCAGGGGATTAAACTTTAAAAAATACAAAATTTAAATTTTTATACTGACCCCGTACAAAAAAATCCCAGTGAGTAAAATGTGCCCCATCCTCTAATAAGATCATGTACAAAATTTCAACATTTTATCATGAAAACTCTCAAAGATATGTTAAAACAAAGTTGGTGAAGGATCAATCACAAATTAAAATGCAAATGCTTACAGCTTCAGTGCAGATTACGTGCAGGAATGCATCATAATGAAATAAAATATGCTTTATATCTTTAGTTTTAAATACAAATTTAAAAATCTATGTTTCCTGAAAAATATTTTAAAATTTTATATCATGAATTATAGAATATAACTTAAAAATAGCACAGTCAATGAACTTGTAAAAAAACTTTCTTTAAGTTATCCTTTTAGTTATATAATCTTTCCTTTAAGTTATTATTTCTACAAATTTTTATACTTTTGATCCAATAAATGGCAAAATTATTATTTATTTATTCAATCATTACTTTCTTTGTTAATTTGTGTACGACCCCTAAAACACAAACATCCGACAAGATTTTTCCTTTTTTCGAGGCCTGGATATGAGTTCGCAAAGTGGTTTAAGTCAGCATTTATGTAGTTTCATATCTTTGAGCCTTTTTGTGATAAATTGCTGAAATTTTGTACATGACCTTAGTAGAGGATGGGGCACATTTTACTTACTGGGAGTTTTTTGTACGGACTCTGTATAAAAATTTAAATTTTGTATTTTTTTAAGTTTAATCCCCTGAAAATTTTAATCGATTTCTTAATATTTTGCACCTTTTTCTACGCAACTTTGTAACTTACAGTATATGTCTATGATCAATATTTAAGCAATAAAAGCCACGGTCAAGGTTTTTGAGACACACTGTATATGACAATGTAAAACAAAGAATACATAGCTCTCTTTAGACAATATACTTTTTATAATCAGTATTTATTTACAACTCATCCTTGTTAATCCAACTTAAAAATAGAAAGATTTTAAACATTTCGAATATGGGTATGTTGATTCCTTTATCATCTTACCTCAAATATTTCTTCTTGTTTTCTGTTTGGCGTTTATATGCATTTATCACTTTTTTGTGTGATTTTCTTGATCAAAATGAGCCGCAAACTGATTAAAATATTCAGTAAGTCGCATTGACCTACGGATAATATTTTAGCAATATCACGTTTGGACATTATGCTAGTTCAAAAGTAAAGACATAAGGCACAATAAAAACATCAAAAGTAAGAAAAGTTAAAGATCCCCCCTCCTCCGAAAAAAATGTTTTCTAAGAAACTAAAATTTGTTCCTGATACACTTAAAGATGAAACTTCACAAGAAAGACAAAATGCAGTTCCCGCATGTTGCGAGATCTTTTTTTGACTTTCCATTAGAAAACTAGGATAGAATTTTGCAAAAGCTACACAGGATGACACAATAGATGCTCAAACTTAGAATAGAAATTTATTATTAGCTAGAGTTTTAAACGTAATAACAAATGAAATAGCTACCTTATTCACTTAGAAGTATAATAAAAGATGCGTACATGGCTTAAATAAGGTATCTATTACAATAATTTTGTTTCTGTAAATGTAAGCGCTGGCGCCTTAAAAACACAGCAATCTGTAGGAAAAGAACTGAAGAACGAAATGACATTTATTACTTGTTTTAGAATTACGTGAGCTTTCAGAACAAAATAGAAATTATGGAAATATGTGTCACTACACTGTCCGAGATCAACAACAGCTCCACAATATCTGGAAAAATGCAAAACGCAATATTCTTAAAAAGTAAATGCATATGCATCCGCATTTTAAATCTTCAAAGTAGTAGTTATTTGGTAATACAGAGAAAATACCAATATTATTCATTTTAAAAACTCGTCTTAAACATTTTTTTTAACTTAATTTATTTCATGATTGTAAAGATACAATTTTGAAATCGATTGATCAGTCATTTCCTGATGTGATAGAAGGTTGACACATGAAGAAGTTTTAGAGGTTATTGAACGGTGTTTATGCAATCTAGATCACAATATACTATTTTAATATTTTCATAACTTAATTATCAATTAACTAGTAATTAAATTAAATCTTGACGATATATCTATGGCACCAACTGGTTGTGAGTTTGTGAAACAATACATATCAATATTAAAAAGTAGAAACTTATGCAAATAAAAATAATAATAGTGTATTTTGAAAAACTATTTTTAATTAAATTTGTTGTTTTTCATCAGTTTCTTTCGAGCTGGAAATGAAATATCTCTAATCCTTTTTGTTTTTCTATATTTTTCCTTAGAATATCATTAAAAAGTTTGAATATTGCTCGTATGCTTATACTTTTTCCGACAGAGTATAGTTTATTATGAGATAATAAATCGGGATCATATTAAAAAATTAAATGCAGGGTATAAATAAAATAAAGCATAGCAACTGTATCTTCAACTCATTTCAAATACCTGAAAAGTGAAACCTTAATTCTAAATAATAAGAAATGTGAAAGTTTAGCATTGGACAGAGAAGCTACTCATTGCATGAAATATATCACAACAAACATATTTATTTGAATTTGGGTGTTTTTCAAAAATTTAAATTTTTCAACAAAAAAAAATATATCATTTGAAACAACGATTAATAAATTATAAAAATAAATGCCTTCTAGATTAAAAAAGATAGTAAGGCTCAATTAAAGCTTCTGAAAATCATATCTTAACAGCTGTGTTTATTTTATATATATTTTTGTTTGTTTGTTTTCTAATGAATATATTTTGAACTTTTCTATTGAATGTAGCACTGAAAGAACAAAAAAAAAGTTAGAATATTGAATACTTCCTAAAACTTCATTTGAAGATGGCATTTTATTTTTAAATATAAATTATGGAAGGAAGAGAGTTGCCTTTTGTCAAAGTCTTAGTCTTGAAGTCATAGAATCGCGTATTCAAAACTCCATTCGACCAAAAGTCTGGTAAGTATGCTGGTACAATAAATCTGTCGTGGTTCAGCTCAGATTCTGCTCTATTCATCTTATCCTTTATCCCGAATCCATATCCTATTCCCAAATCCATTATTCTTGTGTAGCTTCAAAATAATATGATGAACCTAACTTAATTTCTTCATAATCAAACTAAACTTGGTCATACAAGAATTCTACCAAGTTTTTGATAAATATTTAATTTGTTTATTCTCATTTTTTTCTTTATTTTCGGAGGAAAAGTTTGAAACCGGAAAGCTAGTTTGTGGCATTAAGATAATGTCAACATTTTCTCTCAAAATTTCTAAAGAGTGAAATTTAAAAAAAAAAGAGAATGAAAAAAATTTATAACTATTTTTTTTATTTTTATATTATTTTATTGATGTTATTGAAATCAAACTAATCATTCGCTTTATATTTGATTTTGATATCTTTTTCTGGAGTCTCCAATTTATTTTGAATATAAATATGCTGTTTTTCTATCAGTTATTTTAGTAGAGGTAGAAAAAATGTAAGATTTGACAACAGAGAAGAGATAAAAATATAATTAGAGATAAAATTTATCATGTTAGCATTTTGAATGAATATTACAAATAATAGGTAGGATAAAACAATATTTAAGGGTGAAAATATTTCAAAACTTGATTTTAAAGATTGGTATGAATGTACAAAATCATCCGTTTAAACTATTGGGAAAGAAAAACCACCACATTATCAAGGATTGAAAATTTATCTTTGTATTATACTACGAGGTTCAAAAATCTCTGAAGGACCTGGAAGAATAATAAAATTATAATGATAGGAAGTAATAAGTATATAAACACAATGAAAAGAATTAATAAATAATACTAAATCTTTTCTGCTGAAATTTTGTACAAAGGTACAAAATGCTGATTACTTCAGGTTTAATCAGCCAGTTTCAGCCAATTTTTTCAATATGATACTTCGTTTCATAGAATTGTTGCATTAAGTTGCTTCCTCAATTAGTACATTTAAATTAACGGTCATTTTCTTCACATTAATTCTACGCATTTTAGAATTTTTGAAACTAATTTCCCACATAAAATTTAATTGTTCTGCTTTTTAAATAAATTTTGGAATTTTAAATACCGAATTTCAAATCTCATTCTGTACCCCACTTTACTTTAATTTAAAAGAGCAATATCCTTAATTTAAGAGCAATTTTGCTTTCATTAAAGAGCTTTTAAGAGCAATTCTATTCTATAAATTAGTTTCTTTTTCTTAGTTTTAATACATTTTTCAAGTTACATTTCTTTTTTGTCTTTTCTTTATGTCTTAAGACAGTCTTAAAAGTTATTTTGTCAAGGGAGCGTCTCCCACACTTTAAGAATCATTGGACTTATAAGTATACCATTTGCATAAATGTTATTCAGTATCTTAGGAAGCATTCAGAAATAAACCCAATTATTCTTATTATTCATCTTGATCAACATTAACTTGCGTAAGTAAAATCTCATTTGAATTAAATTATTTAAGTACTTACACACGCAAATGATCTCCTTGAAATATTTTAAAATAAGCTTTCAAACAGAAAAAAAAACACATTTAAAATTTTCAGGAAAATATCAACCTACTTAGCAAACTTTGCCTAATAAAATTATCAAATAAATTACGAAACATGTTGCCATATATTGATGAAATGTAATACTTTTTCGCAAAGGCCAATTAAGACATTCAAATTATGAATATATCATATTAAGCCGATATATCCTCTCTTCTTGTCTAAAGATGATCTTGTTAATAGTCATTAAGTTAAAATTATTAGAAGAATATGTGAGAAAATTCTTTACTTCTAAAGCAACAACTTATATATTGATCTTATCAGAATAAATGCCTCTTTTTATGAATAAAATTAATTTGCTATTAAGTTTTAAAGAATTTTACTGTTTGGAATAAAACTGATCGAATTATAAAAAGAATTCAGCGATACCAATAACAGTTTTAAAAAATGCAAATACCTATTACACATTCTCTTTCATCCTTATATTGGTGAAACAATCAAAGGGCTCTGTTATAGTAAAAGGCACTGAAATATTTGTTTAAGTGCCTCTATTAATAAAACCATGAAAATTCCCTATCAATGTGAATGGACATTTGAGAGAGAAAATGCAAACCACAGCCGTTTGATTAGATATAAGAGAAATGTGTCTATAACCGAAGAAAAAATATTACCCGTTCTCATTGAAGTTTTTAACAAATTCTTTTAGGACCCAAGGGTTGTCTAAATATAAGCTGCAGAAAATCAACAAGAAGTATAATTCAAAGAAATGAGCTCAGATTTATCTAGTAAATCTTACTTCAAATTTTTAGTGTTTTTGAAAACATTTATTTATTTATTTTGGTCTTACAGAATAAATAATACTGAAATTATGTTTGTTTTTTCGTAGAGAGTTGAATTAAAATATTTGTCTATTGAATTAAAATTCTGAGTTTTATGATTATGTAGTGTATTCATATTTTTGTCTGTCATCCAAACTATTTCTTGGCCCTTTATTACCTATAATTTCTTGTTTCTCACTTTTTTGTTTTGTTTCATGAGATAGATTCGGAGAAAAATGGCATTATATAGTTGATTTTGAGCAAATTAATCAGTTTACAAATTAACATTATGGTTGATAAATAATATCTCCTTTTTCTAAATTAATGTGAAGCATAGAAATAAAATTTGTATTTTAAACTTGCTATCATATTTTGTATAATTTGAAATGGATTACTTTTAGAAAAACATTCAAAAAATTTATTTTGTTTATTTTCAACAGTGTTTCCCACACTTTCAATACTTTAAGGATCTTTACTAACTAACTGTATACCATTATAAAAATCGATTTTCTTATTCAGTCTAAGCTTTAATAACGCGGCTTCTTAAAAAACATCGGTTCATAAATTATGTAACTATCTTAAAAAGAAAATAAAGCGATACTTTAGTATTAAAACTTATACATTGTATTAAATTCTACTTGAGTTAAAATTTCCAAATTCGTCTTTGAGTTGAGTGCTAATTGTAACACGTCTTTTCTGAACTTTGGCAAGTTAGTTCTTGAAATAAGTGAAAAGAAAGACAAAGACAGGGAGAGAAAAAAAAACCAACAAGTCGGTCGTGTATCTCATTTGAAAGCAAACAATCGTAGGAATTTTTCCCTTTTAAAAGTTTAAGGAAGGCAAAAATGAGGGCCGGCCTGCCTGTAAATATTCCCTGATATGGAGATGAAGAGGGTGCGACAGGGAGAGGGGAGCTCTAAGAAATGAGGGGAGGGGCATCGGAGGAGGATGGATTTTGGCCACAGCTGTGATGACGTCAACGAATGAGAAGGGAAGCGCGAGAGAAAGGGGATGCTAAGAGGCAAGAGAAAGATGCTGCAGATAAAATAAAGGAAATAGAACAAGAGAGCTGAGCGGCAAGCTGCTGCAGGTTCGGTTTCAGCTTTCGGCATGGGCTGCTTCGCTGTTAGAACTAGCAACAGTGTTTGGAGTACGTGCATTTTGTGCTAGACAAAAATTCTTCTTTGCTTTTTTGTGCCAAGCATTTTTTGTGCCCCCCCCTCCCTCCATCGCCCTCCTCGCCTGACGCCAGATGGCAAGGAAAGCAATGTTGGCACGAAGAAGCTCGGGATATTGGATGGGGACGAGAAGATGAGGATTTTTTGCTCTCTCTTTCTTCTACATTCCTTTTTATCCTTATTTGTCAACTGGAACTGTCACATATTTCGCAATATATCATGGCAAGCTTTTATGAACAAAATTGTCCCTCCTATTTCTATTACCTCATGACAGCTGTCTACCCAGCACACTTACGAAGTAAATACAACTTTTAGTTTTTAACCCGTGTTTTGTAAAATTTTCAGTTTATATAAATAAAAAAAGCAAGTGATCTAGGCTATAGGAATAGTAGGAAAGGAAACGATTCGGGTTTTTGAATCGTAACTATCACGATCGGAATCGATATAATACATTAATATATTTGTATTGAATAAATTGATTCTTAAAAACGTTTTCTGTGCGTATAACATGAAAGAATTTTAATAGCCAAAATTTATTAAAGGCTGTTTACAAAGAATATCAGTGACTTGAGGAAAATAAATGATGCACACTATGGAAACAAAATTATTTTTGGACATTTTTTTTTTCATGTTTCATTTGACAACAAATTTTCCTCAGAAAAATAAAATTATTAACAGGTACCATATAAATTTTCAAAATATGTGAAAAATGATATTAAATTATACATTGGAGTTCTTATAGGCATATCTGACAGTATTAGTGGTATTATTTGAACGTTAAAAACGCTTCTCACTTTAACATCGCATAAGATAAACAATTATAAAAATTAATGCAACGCATTTTGAATTCATAAATTCCTATTTTCTGATTAGATTGGTCCAAAATATTTTCTAAAATAACCATTTAAAATCTCTACTAATAATAAAAATGTGAGTGTGTCAATATGCATGTTGGTACTCTACAGGCTAGACCGTTTACAGATGCCAAATTTGTTACATATATAATTTGGAGGGTAAAAATGTTGTCTCGGAGTGATTTAATCAAATATTTAACCGCATGACTTTATTTCACTGTTGAAAGCTAAAGAAGAAGGATTCTGTTTAATATCTGCTTAGTTTAGAAAACAAAGAAAAAAAATGAAGTTACAGTATTACGAATTTTATCAGATAGATTAACCAGATACTTACATTTCGCGCTATGAAGTCTATGATGGGACTGTTTCTAGACAATAATAACTTAAGTAAGACAAATAAAATAACACGGCTTTAATGCCAGATATCTTGGTGGTTGTCATGAACATAAAGTTATTATTAAATGATTTATTTGAAATCGAATACATCAGTAATATAGGCAAATCATCTGGTAGCTTGAGACGACTAGTAATTAATAAAATAACAATCATAATAATTATTACAGGCTAAACGACATTACCGTCAGTGTCAGTGCATAAGAACTTCTGTCCCTCTCTTCTAAATTTATTTGATCTGTTGATAGTCACATTTCTCTTTATTGCAAAAAGATCATTAGCAAATGCATCTTTCTTTTGATGTATGCAAATTCATACAAGGTTAGCTTAGCACACCAAACATAGGTTTCATCCACTTTTGCTGTTGAAATGGAAAATCAGCAATATTTCGATTTGTATTTGACTTGTAGGTACATTTAGCCTACTCCTGTAGTAAGATACTTCTATAGATGCATAATTTAAAAGCGATTAACTTGTAACTTTTTATTTTTGTGATTGTTCTTGTGTCACTTCCTTCATACATGCTCAAAATTTTGCAGTTTGAAAAGCTTTTGGCATTATTTTATTTTCATCATATATTGCTAGCAATTTTTTCCCTATTTTTGCTTATTCCCAGTAAAAATATTCAAAAAGAGGGAAGTATTTCCTTGGGCCATTTATGACTTATTGTATTCTAGCCACCTTTGACGACCAGCTGTTTCACATATCTAATTAGTTAGCTCAAAAGTTTTTTTCTTGCAGTGGTTGTTATTTTTGTATTTTATATTAATAATTTCTAATTACAGCCATCCGACAAAATTATTTTTATTTGACATTTCTAAACATAATGAACTAATTTTTGATCAAGACAATCCAAAATTTAAGATTCAAACCAATAACTATGATAAACTAAGTAAAATGTATTTAAAAAATATGAATTTCCAGATTATTTTTTAGATTAAACAATTAATTTTAAAATTGAAAATGAATTTAACAATTTCCAAGCGTTAAAAATTAAAAGCACATTATCTTCGGATTATCCACGATCACTTTACAAATACTGATTCAAAAATAAAAGAATATATTTGTGGTTTATTTCAAATAAAAAGAATGCAATAATTCTTATGTGTCTAACCATTTTAGAGAATCAATCATATTTAAACATAATCAATCATGTGCAACCAGAAAATATTTATATATTTATACATTTATGAAACAAAACGTTTATGTGCATAAAAACCTATTTAAATAACATTATAATTTAATGTTTCAGCAACCGGCTCACTTTATATGTGGTTTCCTAACTGAATTATTTGAAAGATTGTTTTGGTTTATAATTTGTAAAGAAAATGAAAATTTGATACAATTTATCAGAAAAAACCACAAGTTCGGAAATTAATAGCATTATAAAATAATTATATTTCTTATATATATATATATATAAAATAATTATATTTCTTATATATATATTATATTTTCTTATATATATATTTCTTTCAAACCTTTTTCTGGTTATGAGTGAACCTCGAAATGTTCGCCGTTGATCAAGGTAGCTAAAAAAATTATAAAGATCAGACTGAACACTTTAGAACATTTTAACCAGTATCATTAGAAAAATAAATATTTTTACTTTGAAACAGTACAAAAATTATTTGTTATACGATAATTATTTCGGAGGTTATTGCTCGAACTGTTGAAATTTGTTATTTTTTTAAATTATTAAACTTTCAAATAAAGGACTTTTAAGTGCGCAACTTTAGTATCTAAATTATATCAGTGTCAAATTTGGAAACTTTAATTTCCACAATCTATTCTGTAGTTCGTCATCATTATTGGTACTAAATATTTCTCGACTAACAGTAAAAGGTCTACAAGCTCATATTTATGTTGTAAAGGCATGTACGCTTTTGTCTCTTTTCTCAGTTTCTCAAGAAACCCTGTAACGGTTTGTAAAAACAGAAAAGGTTGTACTCTAGATATTTGTATATAAAGCATTATGAAACGGTTGGTTGGAAAACTATCATAACATTTTAAAAACTTACTGTTTTAGGTATGAATATCATTTAGATTTCTACATTATATTTCTAGTGCAGTAAAATAAAATGTACAGGAGACAAATACTTATTTATATAAGCCAAAAAAATTAACACAATAATTCCGCCTCTTCACGAATACTGAATATATGGCGCTGGAAAAGGGGAGCTCTATTATGCTTAAAAAGAATCTCCATAACAGAAACGACAATCTGAACTTATTTTAATTAGATTATTCTTCTCCCTTCCACGGTTTGAAGCTACACGAGATTATGTTGGAACTGATCTTGCACTTAGAAAAGTGGTCAGATGACAAGGACGACAGCTGTTTCCATACCATGTAAATCGGAGGACATCTGACTCACAACGGATTTACTGTACCGCAGAGTTTATTCACGAGAGAGAGATCATTATATTCATTTTTATCTTTTCTCTTATCTCTTATTTCTACAAAGATAATTCGGAAAGTAAAATTCATTAGTGAAGATACAAGGAATAGTTGAGGATAGCAAAAATATTCCTGCATCATTGTTTATTAGGCACCGATGAATGGAATTAAAATAGTGTGCTACTGCTAATTCGACCAATAGATCATCTGAAAATGAGTAGTGAAATTCAGGAGTAATGCGATTTTTGTCTATGTCAAATCTTTTCAGATATGGGACTCATTGCAAACGTTATAATGTTTATGGATTCGGTTGAAACATCCTTAAATAAATATTGGAACATTTTTAGTATCAGCATGGTCTTGATTCATTATAATGATCTCTAGCTTTCAACTATATGCACCCAAGAATATTTGCAGTAATTCGATTGAGATGCTTTTGATCAAGCCCTCAATAACCTAGATGTGGAACCAAGTGATTAACACCTCTTTAGGCATATGAAACAGAGGATTGTATCATGGTATCATGATACAATTGATAGTGTTTCAGTGATTTATTTTCTACCATTTTTTTAAGAAGAAATTTTAAGCCTTGTAAAGTATTATGAAATTATTGAAATTGAAATTGAATAACAAGTATTTAAAAAAAGCGTTATGTTAAATTTATATAATAAAAATTCTGTATCAACAGATATTTGTCGTGAATTATAAAGCGGAATTTATTTTTTGACCTACCCTACTTAGTTAATCCTATTTGTCGAGTGCATGTATAACCCTATTAAATCAACTAAGAGTCCAAAGGAACTAAGTGTCCTTAAAATGCACATGAATTCCCCACACACAATTTTTACATCGAACTGTGATGATTAGAAATTTATTAATTTTAGCTTATAAGTTTTCGAACATGAAAACTTGATGCACATAGAACGCATTGTTAAGTTTTAGGAAGGGTGGCATCGGGAATAGAGTTATTAACGAAACGTGTATATTTTAAGCCAGTAATTAGCTTTCTTTTAAATATATATTATATTACTCTACAAATTTACATTAAATGTATATTTTAGTTTAAGACCATATTCACAGCAAATTGTAAAGTCAAGCGAATTTTTGCAATGCCATTTTACTCCTGCTAAATTATATACTTGCATGGACTTACAATAGTGAAAGACAGAATCTATAAAACTTGAAAGCTTGGTTTTGTTTTAAAGACTAAATCCCATTTGGAATTATATGGAGGTTAGCAAATTAGAGGAAATATAATCTAATTTCTAGTCATTTGAATAAATTCACATATACGAAACTTTATAACGTTACCTGAACTTTTAAAGACCTATGCAGGGTAAGCATTAAAGCCCTTCTACTCCATATTAACTTGAGAACGTCAACAGCTATTGTCATGAATTTGGTGTCTAGGTATAGTAAAAACAGACAGACTGATTACAGCTCCACCTGATGGCAAACCACGGAGTTATTGAAATGCTTTTTCTAAAACATCTTATTTCAAAAGTGGTACAAGATACAAGGAAAAAGTCAATCACGAAATTGTAGAGCGTCTTACGAAAAGACCCTCTGAACGCAATAATGCTAAAAAAAATGTGTAAAACGAGCATTTATTTGCTAGCAATTTTCCAAACTTGTAACGTAGCAACTCTCGTCAACAAGAGAAAAGGTCACCTTTTGAACAATAAGCGTCGACCTGAAGGCGGAGAACATTTCGAAATTGAATTTCACAGTTGGGAATATCTGAACGCATTAGTAAACAGACGTTTCGGCATCGTTGAACCAGTATTTCTAAATAAATTGATGGGTTATTCAAATAATTGATCAAAAACACATTTACACACAAAAATATTGCACAAAATTAAAATATATATATATATCAAGGAAAATGAGTATAGACGAAAATTTCATTTTAATGCCTAATTATTTAATATCATTTATTTCTTGAGGAATTTTGTTTTTTGGTGACTGCTGTTATTAGCAATATATCATTATCGTCTTCCATAATGCATTTTTCTCCGTTTCAACGCATAAAATAAAATATATATCCTTGTGATGGACAGGAAGGGTCATTTCTGGTAATCTATGGCTTTTGTGAATGAGTATTATTTTGTCATATCAAAGATGACAGACCAGGTTTTATTTTTATGTCGCACTTTGGAGCGGAGTTGGAAACACACTGATAAAATTTTGTTCCTTAAGCAAAAAAATACGCTGCAAACAAGCTCTAAAAACAAATTGAGCAATATTGATGTCATAAAGTATTACTAAGTATCAAATAGTAACTCTGCTTTACTAAATTGCAAAATTTCTTCACATATTTGGAGTTTATTTTTTAATTGATTGAAATTGATGAATTTTCATTTTAAAATTTATTAATTATTTCACTTTCAGACTCATCCACTTCTTACCGAAAAATGTGCGGGGGAAAAAAAGAGAAAGAAAGGGTAGAAAAGGCTTCCCAGAAATTCTGCCACCTTGGAATTCAGATCACAGAGCTCTCCTCAAAAAAATCAAATTGAAAAATATAAAAAGAAAGAATCATCCATCTATTTCCCTCCTCCCTCGTTTTTGATTTTGTCCTGAAGACACGTCATTGAGAAGAACAGAAAAAAGTACAAAGTGAATGCAAAGGGCTAAGAAATATTATTGATCTCTGAATGTTCTTTGTCTTTCAGCAGTGCCAATATCTAAACACTCAAGAGTTTTTCATCTTTTCCACGAAGGAGACTCTCACAGATACTGGCCGGGAACTGCAACCATCGCACTATCATTCCCTCACTATTAAATTATCTATCTATCATTCGAGAGATTTTGTTTTTTGCTTCATTTTATTTATTTTCTCGTTTGTCTTTTCATTCCTTTTTAGTTCGATTTTTTAGCCGCCCTTTTTACACACCCCCTCGGTCCGGCTTTGCTTTGTTTTTGAATGGCAAAAGAATGAAAGGGATGAGAAAGAACAGAAGAAAGAAAAAAATGAACTGAAAAGAAAGCCCTTGTACCAATAATCATTTGTTCATCCTGAAATCAGTACCCGATTTGAATTATCGGTATTTTTTTTTCTTTTCATCTCTCCCCCTTTTCTATCTTCTCTCTTTCTCTTGTTTTTTTTTTTTTTCACACGTTTCATTTTTTCACCCTTATTTCTTCCTCTTTCTTTCGTCTTCTTAAAAACAATGTTTCCATCATGAGGAAGAACTCTTGATGTACGAAGACTTCATGTATGGAATTTTTGATTGCCCTTTTTATCTTTTTTTTTCTGCCCTGTTAAATACATTTAGGCTTTCTTCACGAATATTGAAAAATGTGTTGCAAGGCGATTCCTACTTCATTGAAGGACAAAAATCTTCTCGACGCTTTCATTTTGTAACAACTCAAATGCGACATCATATACAAATACGTTCAGTGAAAAGTGGATGTCTATTAATATTCGATACCTTAAGAAAGCTTTTTTTTTCTCGCTAGATGTTTTGCTTTCTAGGATTACCATCTTTAACAATAAAAGAAATGTGTGTGTGATAGAGTGAGTCTATTTATTTACTTTTTTTCTTTCCAAAATGCTTATTTTGCATTTTTGTTATCAGACTGGACTTTTTTTAACACATATAATTTTTAAGACAAATAAACATTCTCGAAAATAATGTTTTTATTATATTCTTTTCTGAAGACATGAAAGAATATTCCAAGCAAGTCATTAGCACTTTAAAAGTAGATTACTGGTTTTCTAGGGAAATTGATTTGATTGCTATCGCAATATTTTATTGGGTTTAATAATTTTTAGCCTATGTTTTAAATAATTTGTAATACCTTATTCAGTTATTTAAATCAAATCAATCCGTTTCCAATGATTCAACAACTATATTTTTCTTACATCTTTATTGTAGACTTCAGAGTACTATTTATTTATGTTCCTTCCTTATTAGATTTAACGGCACATCCCTTTGATTTTAAACTCACAAAATTTATAATTCAAGCACTTATTTCACTTTCTTGAACAAATAAGAAGAGTTTAAATGTAAAATATCTTTCAACAAAATTTGGCATGATTTTAGTTTGGATATTTATTTTTCTAGATTACATTAAATGCATTTGCATTCATTTTCTCTTGTTTCTCTCTCTCTCTCTCTCTCTCTCTTTTTTTTTCTAAAAAAATCTTATATTTCTTTGGCTAACTGTAAATAAAATTTAAATATTTTTTTCTTTTATTATATGGTAATAAATCTTCTTGTTACATATGGCTATCAAACCACTGTAGTTACTATTCAGTGATATGGGGATATATAACTGGCAATCCTATTTTTCTACCATCTTCATTCAATTCTTTATCATTTTTATTTTCTTCGTTCAATTCTTCATCATCTATATTTAATTCGTTCATTTCTTCATCGTCTCTACTTTATTCATTCACTTCTTCATCATCTCTATTTTATTCAGTCACTTCTTCATCATCTCTACTTTATTCAGTCACTTCTTCATCATCTTTACTTTTGCTACTGAAGTCAAGTTTGAGAGACATTTTAAGACATTTAAAGTCATTTGGAAACGGTGAAATGGAATGCCGTCAGCAGGTTGACCCAAAAGATCTCCGAAGCCATTTGGTAAACAAGACGTAATCGTAAAAGAGATTATGTAGAACAATAGTTAGATCAAGAACATTTTTCAATGCCTTTTTAGCTTAGATGCTACTAAATTTTTGAAAAAAAAAATCATAATTTAAAAACAGTTCTACAAAAATCGATGAATTATTAAGTTTTTTTTTATTTGGTTGAATATTATTTATGAACTAATTTTCGTATTTGTTTTTCAAGGTGAGATTAGCGACGAAGTTTCTGAGATGGAAATGGGCCACGTGGGAAGAAACTTTGAAAAAAGATGGAGAGTGATAAAGGTTTGATATAAAAAGCAACCTAACTCTTTTGGCATATTATATGAAATTCATTTCATTAAAGGTTACTATCATGACATTCTAGATAATCAAATATTGACAAATCTATTTAGCATGTGCATCAGAAAAACTATTTTTATGATTGTTTCGATTAAATTAATACTGCTACAAAATAATTGTTACTTAACACTTTCAATATTACCGACGAGATATCTCTTCTTTCAGAAACTTCCAATTACAGATTTCTGTGGGCTAAAATTTGTCTCTTATGTCAGTTTAGATAAAAGTAAAGGTATACTTCAGATATGTATTAGAATGTTCAACCTTCAATGCTGAACATTCTAATACATAAGGTTGAACATTCTAATGCATATCTGAAGCATACCTTTACTTTTATCTAAACTGACATAAGAGACAAATTTTAGCCCCCAGAAACCTGTAACTGGAAATATCTGAAAGACGAGATATCTCGTCGGTAGCGTTGAAAGCGTTAAAATAGAATTTTTAATTTTGATTAGTTTCATATAAGAAGAGATTATTATTCATTGTTAATTTGCCTCGATTTAGTATAGTTACATTTACATTCCGTTTTGAAGCAACATGAGGGTTATTTCGATTCATTGTTAGAGACTGGGGAAAAGGGTGTAGCTTATTTAAAAGAAATTCATAGATTCTTAGCAAATAATAGTTCTTGATTCTTACAAAGGAAATGTAGGAAAAAAAGAAATCGTACATATTTGGAACGCCATTGTTTCTGCTTTATCTAAATTTTATAACACATTATGCATAAGATTTGAGGCTTTTTTGAATTGATCTTTTGAAAAGTAATATGTAGTTATTAACTGGTATTGACCTTTGATAGAGGTTCAACCGAATGCCTTTAATTTTGGCCTCTTTTCATTGAAATAATACATTGAAGTTTTAATATGAAATTCGTTATTCATCTTTTTCTAAAACATGTTTAAATTTGATAAATGTCGCATAATATTCTGAGAAAGAGGCAGTATTTCTTTCATTTCAACAATGGCATAAAAATTTGATAAAAATATCAAATAAAATAATTAATAAAAAATTAATAAAATAAAATAATTAACAAAAATTAAATAAATAATTAATAATTAATAAAAAATTAAACTACTGAAAACACATTCAATAAAAATTAAACTATTGTATTAAATAATTTTTCTTTTATTATCACAGGTTGTATATTTTATTTCCCATTACAAACATGCAATTGGAGAGGTAAATCAAACGGGAGTCACAAAACAGCTTTTAAGGATGAAAAAGTGACTAGAATATGGAAAAGTGAGTTGAGCACCCTTATTAAAAGTAATTATTTCAAAAACATCTATACATTCGATTCATTATGTGCAGATCATTGCTGCTCAATTTCGAAACCAAAAATACAGAGAATTAAGAATGATCTCTCTTGAACAGTGAGAGAAATACAATGTTTTTACCACGACAGCAATTAGCATTAATAACAATTTATTTTCGCAAAAATTACATATTATGAGATTCATTTAAATGTCCATTTCATTATTTATATATTTGTTTAATATTTGTCATCTCTCTCTAGATTCATAGCAAGTTTTTGATTCGTCCGACTGACTTTCATAAGAAAAAAAAATCCATATATGCATCATGTCTATTTTCCCAATGAATTGTCGGCTCAGCGTGGCGCCAATGGGGCCCCTTCCCTTCCATTTTAAGCGATCCTTCCTGTTACTAATATACATGGATCCAATTACAACTGCTCCATTATCTGATCCCATTCCAGGACTCTCATTGGACCGTCATAAATCTATGACAATTCTTTCTTTGCAGCAGAGAAAAACTTCCTCATCTTTGAGCTTTCAATTCGGAACCTTTGAGTACAAAGGACACTGAAAGTCAGTCCTTTTTAACCGAAAAAAAAATTATATCAGAACTATTCCCCCAATAATATGCTAGCTATGGGTTGGCATAGAACAATGCACAAATGGCAGCTAATTCGATTTACTTAGCCAAAGATAATTGTTGCTTTATAACTGAAATTTTTCTTTATTAGAACTATCCCCCAATAATATACTAGCTATAGCTTATAGCAGAGCAATACATAAATGACAGCTAATTTGATTTATTTAGCCAAAGATAATTGTTGCAATATTTTGAAATGCATTTATTAACTTTCTTTCATACCAAATAAACTTGTAATAATTGAAATAATAATTAATAATTAGCAATGGATTATTTTGCCTCTCCAATGTAAAACTATTATAGGAAAATTTAATCCTTTCGTCATTCTTGAAATGTTGGCAAGAAATATTCTTCAAACAATATTTCACTCTTGCATTCGGATTTAGAATCAATAATTAAGCAAATGTGATAGCATGAAAACGTAACATTTCTTTTATCTCAGTAACTTAAGTTCTATAAATTTAATATTTAAAATTTATAAATAAAAAAGTTAGAAAATTTCTTTGATAGGATCAAAACCCATTATGCAATGATTATTAGAACTTTTGAAAATTGCTTTATTTTCAATAAAATTATTCGTAAATGATATTTTTATTTACTCTTCCTATAAAAAAGAAAATATAAGTTTTGTATCAAGTTATATGTATCGAATTATGCTGGGCTTACTTTAAATCTTGCATATTATGTGTTTGGTAGTATCCCTTATTAGGCAAATGGGAGCAAAGATATATATTTCTTTTATGTTCGTCTTAGCTGTTTCCAAAATGCATAATAAGTATTGATTTTGAAATACATTATAACACCTCTGAAAATTAGTATCAATGCAGTGAAATTGGAAAAATCAAAAAGTCTACTGTAACATTGTTAGCAAAGGGAATGAGAAAAGAAAGAAAATCTTAATCACAAATACAAAGAGATTCTAGAATCTAATAACAACTGCATTGTACCATTAAGCGCTAGAATAGATAACGATAAAAAATAATACGATTATGAAACAGATAAAAGAGGAAATCTGAGCCCAAATCTGGGAACGATTAATTGAACGCTTTTTTCATTCATTGTTGCATTGTTCTGTTAATTATTAGGTTGAGAAACTATTGGGAAAATGGTAATTCCAGGTTTTTTCTCATATCGAATTTTTACGCGAATGCAAGATATGGGCCTATACATTTTCTCATTATTCTCTCAATACACATTTTATGAAAGTATTTTTTATCTCCAATATTAAAACATTTTCTTATGAAACTACAACCAACAGATGAACAGCATTCATTTTCAGACACATCAGATAAATTTAATAACTCGTATGTCGTAAAGAGAAGCAGAAATTTCTCCGAGAGCTATTTTTAAAACAAACACACGTAAATTTTTTTTTGTTTGTGAATAGTTTTACTTTCCCCTTGCTTGCAAAATTACTTAAAACATTAAAAAGCATAATTTAATTTTTTAATTCTTCCTTCATGAAAAATCATGAAATAGAAAAGAGATTAGATTAAAATCATTTACAATGATTAATTTTAAATAAATAAATGAAAAAGCAACGACTTAAATTATTTCAAGCTATTCAGATTGAGGTTTAATCGGAGGTTTCTAGGGGATGTAGATATATTATGTTTGGATTATCACGGTATAAAACTTATAAATTAATATTTTTTTTAAAAAAATTTCTTTAACGGAAATGGATATTTACTTTTATCCCCCCCCCCCGAAAACACATCACAACAATATGTCCCATACGACGTTATGTCTGTATGCTCTGTTATTATCTGTTCTTATATTTCATGCATTAAACTATAAATGATGATCTAATAATAGATCGGAATTATCCTCTTGACAAATTTCTTTCTTTAAAACCAAATATGGCATATTCGTATCAGTATTTCAGAAAATGAAAGCCGAATAACATTTGGTGCAAAATTGACAAAGGGAATATAAACTATAAATGATGATCCAATAATAGATCGAAATTATCCTCTTGACAAATTTCTTTCTTTAAAACCAAATATGACGTATTCGTATCAGTATTTCAGAAAATGAAAGCCGAATAACATTTGGTGCAAAATTTACAAAGGGAATAGAAGATTCTCTATTTTCAAACTAATTTAAGAAATAGTAATATAAATTTCAGTTAAAGAAATGTTGCATTAGTTTTAGGCTATATCGGCTGCATGATGAGCAAACTAAACCCAAGCTTATTTACATAATTGAGATAGATTCACTAAAATGAAAATTTTAAATGATGTTAATTCATAAAGAATCATTTTATATTTTGGAATTATACTTAAGCGATTTAAATTATATGGATAGTCAAATGTGCTAAGGGTCAAGAAAATCTGATGTATTTTTTTGTAAAAATAATAAGTAAATAAATGAGGGAAAAGAGCAGATACTTTGACTCAAATATCAAAATACTGCTTCATGACTAAACACGTTCTGAATGATATTTGATAATGAGATTAATGATTTTTCAATTTGCAGTTCAATGGATATCAGCGACTTAATTTGAATCACTGAAAAAAAATGCATTGACTTTATTTTGAACTAAGAGAAAGAAAAATGCAATAATTTAATTTTGAAAGACGAAAAAGAAAAATACAATAACTTTATTTTGAACGACGAGAAAAAATGCACTGACTTTAATCTGAAATTTTAAATTAAGTTTGATTTCAGCTTTTCGTTTTTAGTTTCGTCTTAAAGTAGTAATGCTAGATAGGTTCCGTGAATCAGAACCCACCTCTTGATGAAGTTATTAAATTTACAATACATTATAGGAACTTATTATTTAGTTAGTTTTTTAAAGAGCTATCGACAGATAAATACAAAGCAGTTGTCAAAATTCAAAAATCTGTATAAATTATGAAAATAGCTGTAAATAAACTAAAAATTATTATTCTATTTCTACTTAAATTGAACAAACGCTACATTTTAAAAAGAAAATAATGCTTGATTTTTTTTTATTTTCGTAATATACTGATAAGGATATAAAATACACAATTAAACAATGGATACAATGGCAAAAAACATACTGATTTGATTTTTAAAAGAACACGACGAACGTAAAACAATTTTGCGACTAGACTAGGTACTCGAAAGCCTCAAATAAATAGAAAGGATAACAAAACTATAAATTAAAAGAATTACTACAGCAAAGATATTGCATAAAATTTTGTTTTTATATCAAGGAACCTCTATGTTTGGAAGTTGGATACCTTTCTCGTTGCAAAATTTATTTAATTTTTTTTTATATCCATAAAATGCTGCCTAACTTTTATACCTATAAAATAGCGTATACAATAGTATTTACAAAGAATTAATTTACCATGAATCATGTAGAAAATCTGAACTGATGTCATAGTAGTTCAAACACCATGCAGCATCATAAAGAAATGGATGTATTGGTGTAGAAATGTTAAAATAAGGCTTCATAAATTGTGGCTACACTAAGAAAAATGCGTAAAATAATATTAAGTTCGCGAAAGCCCTATTAGTCTTTTTTTCGTTTAATATTTATAAGCAGGAGTGATTAAGAAAATGAATTTGATCGAAAAAATTTTGTTAAAAATTCGCAAAAAATATTTTTATTATATTTCTTTTCAGTTATTGTTACTTACCTTTTTTTTCACTTATTTTCAAATTTTGATTTCGAAATATTTTTTCCACAGGAACGCTATCGAAAGGGGGATAAGTTAAGAAACCATAGCTTAAAACATTCGCTTCAAAAATTATGTTGTTATTTCATCGTTATTTTCCATTGCTTACTATATCTTTGGAAACAATTTTCGTGCGATTGAAATCAGTGCCCAATCTCCTGAAGATTTTCTTCCTGATTAAAGTGTTGTAGAATAGTTAAATATTATCTGCAGAATATTTTGGAGATGAAAATTTGAAAATAATCCAATAAATTATTAAATAACTTCCAATAGAATAACTCAGATATTTAAGCCTAGGGGAAAGTCATGGACCATCCATATCCTATTCTGTCTATGTCCTTTGTTGTCCATTTTAATGGATTAATTAGCACTGATACTGTTTTAAAGATTGTTAAATATTTTAACGTAAAGTTTATGATAAATTTAAAAGTAATGCAATTTATATATCACTGTGAAAACAGAACAAAAAATCGATGAAAAGGAAAGCAAATGATGGGATATTCTGAGATAAGAAAAAGTTTATTTACTTTCCTCAACAACTAAATTTAATGCTAAATACTGTTCGTTTTTAAAATTAGGTTAAATTTATTTTCATAAAAAATGATGAAAACAACAGGGTGAAGTAATTTGCAATTTTAGACGGCAGAACTAAAACATTCAACCATGATACTCCGGTTTAAGAGAATAAAGAAATATATTGATTTCCTTTCAATAAAACAAAGTGCGTCTTTTCAATGTTGCGTTGTACTTATTTATTCTAAAGTTCAAGAATTTTTGAAGTAATCACAGGATACACTGAGTCGGGGTTAAAACTGAAAACTTTTATAATTAAATTATCTGTTGAAACCTCCTCCATACCCTAGAAAAAGAAAGAAAGAAAAAATAAGAAAAAAAGAAAACAATCAACAACAAAAGGAAAGCAGGCTCATCCTCAATTTAATAAAGAAAATCCACTAAGTCCAGGGATTAAAAAAAAAGCGATAAACATTTTTCCTTTTCTGATTATAATAAGAAAATGAAAAAATGATAAACCATGGAAAAAAGCGGGAAGGAAAGACTGAGGAAAGAAGAAAATAACCTAGAGTGTGAAAAAAAAAAACGAAAATAAGAAAACGTTTTTAATTAAGAATGGAGTGGCAAACATTTTGTAACGACATTAAACTTACTAAGGCCTTAGATCAATAATGGAACACCGCTGTCTTATATATTTTTGGAGACGGGAAAAAAAATGAAAGTCAATACTTTCAAAAACTTCGTTATTATCAAAGGAAACGTCTCGATTAAAGTTTTTTTCCCCTCCTCTCTCTCTCTCTTTCTGCAACCCCTCTCTTCACCCTTCTCTTCCCCCTCCCCTCTCCCCTTTCTCGTCCCTACTTATTGAGGTTAAGAAAAGAGATAAGCTTTTGGTACCAACTAGGTGAATAATTTAGCACTCATTGGTGATATATCGGAGGGTCTGTATTTAAATTACGAGAAAGATATTAATTCATTGCAATTTTTCTCTCTCTGCTTTAAACAACAGGTACCTTTTTCCTCTGTTTGGGTGTAAAGGATAGTGCACCTTGTTAATGAGTTTTAACTGAATGTTGGAATATTGGTAGAATAAAGGAAATTCAGTCCTTTTTCTTTCCAAGGTCTTTATGGAGGGAAGGAAGAAATTTTATAAAACACGCAATTTTTGTTGCTTTTTATTGCTTCTTTTGATGCAGAATTAAAAGTTTGATACAAAGTAATATGGTACTACATGGACTTCTGTTGCAGTTTGGTAAAAAAGTATATCTAACAATCGTCGTTTCTCTGTTTTAACTCTTTCTATGGCCATGGGAAGTATGTCTCTCACCAAATTCATCAATCTTTGTATGAAAGTTATGCAGGTTGACATAAGCTGAGGCAAATTTTTCAATCAGATAGAAACTTAGATACTTCATTTCCTTATCTCAAACAAAATGGTGTATCTTAATCTGTTAATTAATTATTAATTAGCCAAATTAATTAACTAATTAATCTAATTACATTTTTCTAACAAACTAAATGAATCACTTTTCTTAAGAAAATTACAAATCTAAAAAATATTTTGATATATCTTCTATAAAAAAATGGCCTTTTAAAGGGTTAAGGAATATTAGATTTCCTTAACATCTAATATGGAGTTTTCAGAGGCATAAATATTATTTATAATTATCATTATTAATAATCGAATGTAAGCCAAAAATTTTATGAGGTGGCCAACCTCATAAAATTTATGGCAAAATAACAACCTTTCAATTTACATCTAAATCATAAATTACATACCGTCATTCAACAAACAGCATCTTGATTTTCCAAATGTCACAAGGAAAAGAAAAATACTGAATTTTTCATAGCAAATAAAGAATGTTCCGATTTTATTTTGTCACATCTGATATGAAATCCAAAAGTGTTTTAAAAAATCGTGGGAGTGGTTTACTCAAAACTTTCTCGCATACTCTCTAATACAAATGTAACCCCCTTCCCCCCATCATCTTATAAAATGGTGGGATTTGGGTAAGACCTTGAAATGCCTCGAGTGCTCAGAATTTTATTTTCACATAATACATCAGATTTTCGTAATATAATAAAGAAAACCTGTACTTGTTTATTATTAATAACATGCCATTAGCAAAAATTAGTTTCGAAAGAGTTATTTAGAGTGTGATATTAAGCGTTCGTATGCGGTTAAGACACAACTACCAGAAAAATGAATGTGTTTCGGACATTTCTTTTCCGACAGACCAAAATTGTGACTACAAAAAAAAAGTGATCTTGTGACTACAGATAATTGTAGACACAAGATGGCATATAAAATTTTATTTATTTACTTTATTACGCTTTTAAGCTATCTCATTGGCACGTATATTGATGGACATATATGCAGATCGACAAATGGTCAATTTCTTGATATTTTTTGATACGAATTTACATTTTGTATGTTAAGCTGTGTATCAAATTTATATATCTAGATTTTTAACAATTTGCAGTTATCGTCTTCACTTGTATTCGAAAAGTTGGACAGACAGACTTCTATGAATGGATTTCGTTCAAACTTTGACAGAAATTCACAAATTTCTTGTAAAGATACCATTTTCATCTGTCTAACTCAAAGAGTTTTTTGAGTTATGGCTCATAGATAGATGGACGACAGATATAATTCCAAAAATGTGTTTTTCGGACTCAGGAAAGCCTAAAAACTTGGAGATTTGTCGAAATTCCGAGTTCGAATTTTTTGATGATTACATTACTTTCTCTTTATATACTTCGTTTACAAGAAAATAAAATTCAGAAACATTTGACATTGATTGCTGCTTAGTAAAATTCAATGTTCAGTAAAATTTTAAGGTTATGTTTCAACATTAGCAAAGAAAAGGTACTAAAATCACCAGATACCTCATAAGCAGCGAACACAATCAGGAAGAATGAACAATTGGCCGACTTTGAACAACAAGCTTCCTAAAATTTTGAGATTATAATACATGCTGGAAAATGTTTACGATTATAATACATGCTGGAAAATGATTATAATACATAATGCTGATTAATATATCAACATATTCTGCAAAGTTAACACTAGACATTATTACTAACATTTTTAATTTACAGATTACATGGTAAAGTGATTAGGTGAAAGATTAATAGGAAGAATATGATGATCATTTCAAAAAATGATCGTGTTTCTACTATAAGGCGAGAAAACAAAAAAAAAATTTGAATAATAATAAAAAATACAATTTTTTTTTATTATATTCATCGGTTTCTATATATTTCATAGATATGTTTTAGAATAAGTTTAGAATTAGTAAACCATTCAATAATGATTTTTTATAATATTGAGAGATACGCGTGAAAACCAGAAATGTTTAATACTTGATTATTTCACACTTCTTCTATTTCCTAAGAATCAGAAGTCTTTCCTTCCTTTCAAACTTCTTGTGAAGACAAAAAAAAAGTTTAATTTAGTTTTAATATTTAAACTAAATTAAATATTTTAAATGATTTTAAAAGATTCGCCTATTTTATGTATAACGTCTTTTAAATACCCCCCCCCCTCCAAAGAGTTGATTTTGACTTTCATATCTTGACAGGAAAATTGACAAAAGTTCCTTTAAAATAAATATTTAACAGATACTGACGGATGATTTGTAACTTAGTTACGTAGTTTCTAAACATAGCTTCCATTTAGAGAAACGTATTTTCTTAAATGCCTTATTTTACTTTTATATTTACTTCGTGCAAATATTTCGACAGTCTTAAAATAAAAATAATGTTCAATAAAAATATGTTAAAAATTTTCATTGTGTCTTGATTAATGAACTCAAGAAGGAAAATAAAATTCTGAAGAGAGAACTTCAGATTTTCTGTTTTATGCTTGAGACTGTTAAATCACTCAATAAATCTCTATTCTCAGAATTAATCTCTATTAGAGATTTGTTTGTTTTTTTTACTTTCACAAATTACAGCTGTGAACAATAAAGCATTTAACATTCGAATTTCAGCAAAATCAGATTTTATGCATTTGAATGTTTTACTAAATAAAATCTTTCTTGGGAAATAAAAGAAAAACATAGGTTATACATAGGAATTAGAATTAAGGCCAACAAAAGCAATTATATAATGCATTCAAATTATTATTTAATATGCAATATAAAAAATATGCCTATGATCTCTGTTTTGAATCGAAAACAGAATTAAATTTAGTGAATTATTTTCTTCAATTTAAATTAATAGAATGGGGGAAAATTAAATTTATTCGAGATAAATCATTGATAATTTTTTAAAAATAGGAATTTTTCACTCCTTTGAAACATACCATTCAACTTAATAAGTAATATACCAGAAATAATTCTTACAATATTTATTTAAAGACTTTTGAAATCTGTCAAACTTTTCAAATTATATCGATAATGAGAATGCTACATTTATAAGAAAAAAATATAAAATTTCAAAAACTTCTTTATAGAATATTTTTAAATAAATACAATGATATGAGATTATTTCATTATATTTACTTAATTCAAAATGATGTGAAAGAAGATTCTGTCTACTTTATAATTCAATTTTTTAACAATGATTGCACGATTTACAATATGAATAATTTACAGGCCTGATTAACTTTTTGATTTGGAATAGTGATATAATATTACGCAAGCCTTTTTTAATGTTGTTATCAATAACCATTCGTAATACTGTCACTTCATTTACTACATTTAAACTTATTCTACTGGTAACATACAAATAAATTAACTTTAAACTAAACAATTACTAGAAGCAAATTAGAGATTTTATTCTTTAGTATCGGTGAAATAAATCTTGGTATGAGAGGGTTGAAACAGATTTTGGGCAATCTGGACCAACCAAACTACAGAATAAAATCACTTTGAAAAAAATCTAAAGATTTATTTCTAAATAAATTATTTTCTTTAAAAATCAAATAAGAAACCAGAACAAATCTTAAAGGTATTGCAAAATTAAGCAAACGCGTTTGCTTTGTTGACATATGACAATTCCCATACTCACATAATTAAGTGCAGAGATATTAAGATAAACACCAGAAATTTGATGAATTTACTTAAATAATTTAATAGAATGCCAAAAATTCGTTTCTCTCTGTTTTGATGTGAAATAAAATAAATTTATATGATGATGTTTGAGCAGAAAGAATAGATTTTATTATATTTATACAAATTCTTCAAAGACAGTTTTTCAGAGTTCAAAATAAAGAGTTCCCCCTTTTTTGAAATTTTTTAATAGTTTGTTTCCTCTTAAATTAGTGACGATCGGAAAGTATAAAGGAAATTTGCTAACATATACAGGTGATAATATCGTTATGTAGCTTTTCAGCAATAGCAAGCATCTCAATTTTCCAAATTTTACACTAGAAAAAAAAAACTATTCTTTTTTTTACAACCAAAAGCAAATAGTTCTTTTTTCCCCATATCTGGTATGACCATGAGACTACCTGTTCGTGCCTGATGTG
>JAPMOR010001323.1:156170-183531 GCA_026543865.1 Argiope aurantia
TTATCATTAATAGAGTGTTAACTTTCGAGTGTTCGAGTACGTCTCAGACGCATTCTTAGCAGTCCAAATTATACTATGGTATTGTCCTTACTGCTGGTACGTTTATGAATTTTCTAGTAATGGAATGAGCGAATGATCGCAAATTAAAGATATTGTTCAAATTAAATTTTTCACTTGTATCATTCACATTCTTGCAAAAAATCTGGTTGTTTAGAATTTTGCATACAATTATCTATACTGTGGTCTCAGTTCGGTTGGTCTTTTTTGAAATATGAAATGGGATCTAGTTAAGAAAAAGTTAGACATAACGACTATAGAAAATCGATGCAGATACTGGAAATATTTCGCTCTATATTATCAGGTGGAAATTAAAATCTTAACGTAATCGTTAAATATAATGTAGAAAATGTTGAAAAAATGAAGTAGATATAGACGCACTTCTGTTCGGTTATTTAAATTCATTGCTAATTTGAAATTTATCTATAACGATTCAAGTTTAAGCATTTTAAATGTGTTCTAACACAGTTTATAAATACACATTAAAACAAATTATTTAAGTAAGCGTATAAATGATTATTAGTAATATGTGCAAACCCAAAGAAAGCGAGGAGGGGAAGGTAGGACGTTTCTGTCCGAGCTTATGATGTTATTCTTACTCAACTTTTATTTGCTTGTAAGTTTTACCAGACTCTTCTAATCTTATAACTTTAAACGAGAAATTCTTGAATATATAAAAATTTATTGCCTGTATCTCAGAAACGGCTCTAACGATTTGGATCAAATTTTATATTTAGATAAGGTTTTGCTTTTTAAATTTATATAAAAGTCTTCCCCGATAAAACGCGATTTTACACACACACACACAAAAAAAAAAAACACTTCATTTTTTATAACTAAATATTGACATGTGACTGCACATGACACACAAAAGCGTATTAGAGATGAAGTAACGGTTAAGGCTTCGGACTCCTACGCATTTCTCTCTTGTTCGATCCCGCGCTTGCAATTCTATTCAATTTCGTTTATAACTTTAAACGAGCCATAGGATATGATTTTATTTACGATTTTACAAAAAACGCCCTTGGTTTTCCAGGTCTTTTATAAAAAAATATGTGAATTTTTAAAGAATGCTAGCCGAGGCAGAAAATTAACAAACTATAATGCCAGTTTAATGATGCTCTCTTTAAGTTATATTAAATAGCAGAAAAAAATTGATTTCTAAGATTAAACGTCAGATTAAAATTCAGTAATTTTATCAAAGGTACAAAAATAACGTACTCCAAAATAAGAGTCAGTAATAGAAAAATAACTGTACGAAATAGTGTTATTGCAAGTAATTCTGTGAGTGAATTATAGCAAGTAATTCTGAAAAAAAAATGGAAAAGTCTCTGAAAAACATGCGCATTAGAGATGCCTGTGAATGGTTCTTTATTACAATACCTTGATTAAAATCTTCCAAGAGCGTACCTTTACAAAATCTACTTCCTAAAGTATTTTTGAATTAATGAAGGAAATTGCGATGATAAAATAGAGCCATTCTACGCAATATATTAACTTTATTAAAGCGTGCGAAATTCTTCACACTCTTCTTAATTTATTTTTAAAGGGTGAATAAAAAAAATGTGCTCCGCAGAATTTAGAAGGCAAAACCCAAACAAAAGAATGCGTTCTTTGTTTCTTAAAACAACTTTCTACACAAATAAGATAAAGAAAACAAGCAAGAAAAGTTGGGTATAGGAAAACAATCAAGAGATGAATGTGATAGAAATAATCTTTCCATTATGTCACACCATTACCCTGCTTAATGTGCTGTTCATTGGAGTTCAGTAAAGTTGAGAAGGGGGTTCCGTTCCCCCATACCGCAAAGCAGGCAGCCAGCCAAGTATTTTAGCTATGAGGATTAGTGTTAAACAAATGACTTGAATGTACAATTATAAGGGTCAGTACCTACGAATAATTCCTAGTAATATTTCAGGCGGGACTCTCAGCTCTAAGCTGCTCTTGAGAACTCCTTGAGTTCAAAATTAACTGCCTCATTTGTAGTCAGTAATTTACTGCAAGGGAGCGGAAAAGATGTTTTTTTTTTCTTTTTTTCTTTCTTTTATTTATTATCCTTTCTCTGAGTTGCGGCACTTTTTGAATTTTTGTTTCGCGAAACAAAAACTAAAATAATGCGAGAGCTCAGTCTGACTTAATGGTTTAAAAATGCCCAACTGAAATTCTCCGTGGCTGATGTTTACAGTCAGGGCTTGTGTCAACTTTTAAGATGAACGATTCTGCAACAGATTAATATGTTTGAAATGGTTCGCTTCCTATAAAATATCGGCATAAAAAATAGAGTTTTTACACCATCGACAGAAATATCAAATGATTTTTTTTTCTTTTAAAAATAATGATGGTTTGAATTGTATATTATTTAATGAACGTATTTTATATATTTTTTCTATCATAGTCAAATTTTTGTAGAGACCCGTTTGGAATTATTCGAATATTTTTTTAAATCATTCACTCAAGAATTTTTTTAAAGTTCCGTAATACTGTCGTGTATGTCTAGTTATGATATTACATTCTAATTCAATCACAAAAAGTTAAGGAAATAATCCTAAATTTTAAAATATGTATAGAATAAATTCAGAATTTAACGGATTAAGAAGAGAAAAGGAGCAACCCTAAATTTGAAAGTCCGTTAAAATCCCGAATTCTGCTATGAACAAGATTAAAAACAAGATACCGCAGCTGATTCTGTGCTATATGATGCAAATTAGAAGCATTTAATGCACATCCCACATTACAAAGAAAGTATTACACCGCACAAAATCACATGACAAAGCCAAATGAAAAGATCAAGAAGATTAGTCAGTTTCTGTTCATTAAATTGAAAATTTCTTGAATTTGTCACTTTTCAGTTTTTGATAAAATATTATACCTAATTTTAGTTTCAAAATACAAGAAGGTATTAAAAATATTACTCTCAGAATTACGGTGTTAAAGGGGTTCAAACTTTTCACGATAACAATAGCTATTGAGGAAATGGGTGTTTAAATTTGTTAAGGCAAACATTACTATAGTTGCAATTTTTGCTACATATATCAATTTTTAATATGATATTATGAATGTAGGTTAATAGTTTAAATACTAATGAATCGAAAAGATTTGAATGTTTTCCTTTAAGACATATACAGTTGAAGGAGGAAAGTCAACCATCTAACTCTCCGACCCGCCCGAAGGCACACCGATTTAAACCATAAAACTGAATGACCGGACCGCCGCAACAGCAATTGGCGGGAACTGTGGTTGAGTCCTAAGGGCCATCACCGGCCACGGTACAACACTTCCAGAAGGAAGTACGTCCCGTCATCGATGGGAGGAGTCAGATCCCCCACCTATTAGTGTACCCTCCAAAGTGGCGAGATCCAACCACCATGCCGGAAGCATCTCATCCTCTTTTCGAGGTGCCCCCCCCGGGGGTTTAGTTGAAGGAGGAAAGGAGGAAAAAAGAATTTTGGAAATCTGCTTTGCTAGCTATGGCAACAAAAACCGTTGGCTTTGATTAAAAACTCTATATGTTTCGACCACAATGCAACTAAATATGAATTAAACCACAAAATATAAAACATTAACATCTTAAACCATTATGATTCAATTCAACTTCCAATATGTTTTTGACTTCTCTAAAACTATTACATATATTGCGCGACAATATAAAATAAGAAAAAAAAGGAAGCGGAAATCATTAAATTAAAATCACTGAAATTCGATTGTATAATCTTTTGAAATCAGAAATTATATAATGTCTATGATAAATTGAAATTAATATCAAAGAAATTGCATCATTCATTATCACAAAACTGTAATTAACATGAAGATAACTATTTTCAGTACCTTTATTATATAACGTAAACTTCAGTAAACATGAAATTACTAACACCTTTTCTGGTGAAATATTTTTGATTCTGTACGAAGATTGCGTGCTGGTGACTTCATGGGGAAAAAATGAAATCGGAGATTACTTTACATTCTTCTGTCTTATGATTCTTATCCTTATTCCTATGATACTATGATCCCTATCCTATCCCTATGATCCTTAACCTTATGATTCTTAAGTGAAAGAAAGGGTTAAGAGTTTAAAAAAACACTATATAATCGAATAAACAACACCATTTATAAAGTAATGACATTGTTCATTTAAATCTAAGGTCAGTAATTTAAGTTAGAAATTTAAAGTAAGTCTGTAAGTAAATTTTTTTACAACATCTCTAAAATGTAATTTTATTTAATATGCCTTTATTTTACAGCTATTCGTATCAAAAAATCTTCTTAACAGTCGTTTTTATCTTGGAAAATTCACAATTCTCAATGAATTTGATAATTTTCATACAAATATTTAATTATTTCTTTTATAAATATTTTGAAAATTTTCTATTAAAAAGTAATAAGAACATAAACACGGAACAAATCCAATGAAAGATTTTCCTTTAGAAAATAAAAGAAAGCATTCATTAATCCATGGGTTTTTTTTTTACTAAAATTACTTATTTTTGTAAGAATTTCATCGATTCGAAAAATTTCCTTATTGGGAAAGAAGAGAACCTTGAATGCTATTCAAATGAATAAACCTTTTTTGCTCGTTCTGATTTAGTATTTTCAGCAAAGTCTCCTCGAAAGTCCTTCCGTTTATGAATTATTGCGTTTATATGCTTGCGAAAGTACAGAACCAACAAATAGTCAACCATTTGACAGATTTGATGCAAAATTTGATAAGAATCTATATTTTATATGCTAAATCTGTGTACTAAATTTTATCTATCTAGCTCTTTACATTTTAACGTTATTGAGTTCATTTGCAATCGAATAGCCAGTCAACCAGCCTACCTGTGAATGCATTTCGTTAAAAATTTGATAGAAAATTTACAAATTTCGTTGTTTGTCTATATACCAAATTACATCAGTCTAGCTCAAAGCGTTTGAGTGTTGTCTTCACAAACAAACAGTCATAATGCAAAAATGCGTTTTTCAAGCTCAGAAAGGTCTGAAACTTACAGATTTGTCAGAATTTCGAGGTTGAATTTTTTTTTTAAATAATTACATTATTTTCTCTATTCTTCGTATACTAGAAAGCAAAACAGAGGGAAAACCAGTAACGTGATGGTGTAATCGAACATGGAAATATTTGTCAATGTAAAAGTAAGCGATTCCCGATTTTCTTTCCTTCTTCAGATTGGTACAGCTATTATTCATCGTCGTGACTAGGACCTTGCCTCTAATTGCTGATTTTATTATCTACTAATCTGTTTGTTGTCTATAAACTGGCGTATTGCAATTCCTCATAGTTTTATTTTATGCTTAATTTATGAAATCTGAACTTGCAAATATCTTTTTAATTGCTTCATTAATCTACTGTAGACAGACTTTAGAAGCACGTTGGTTTGGTTTTTCTAATGTAATGTTTTTTTTTTCTCGCAATATGTTATGATTTCTCTGTCTAAATTTCAACACGTTTGGTGTTTAGGTTAGTGATATAAATTTTTTATCCATATCTAGAAATAAAATTAAAATTATGCCTGTAAAAAGGAAGAAATTGTTTCAACATCTGAAATCATATAATTATGATTTGCAAAATAAAAAGAAATAAGATTTCCTTGAGTAAAACATATAATTATTAGAACAGTTGTTGCAATATCTAATAATATTGAGGCCCGTTCTAAAAGTGGACACTATCTTCTCAGGGAAAGTCTGTTAGTGTGTATCTAACCGCGTATAAGAAATAGCAAGCCCATTGAGGTTATAGTAAAAATGCTTTTTTTTTTTTTGCTATAAAAGTTAAACACTCGAGTACTCTAGATTCCAGCAGAAGAAAGCTTGAAATGAAAAAATTCTGGTACAAGACAAGATTATTCAGGACTTAGGTAAGAGTTATTTACATTCTTAGGAATACAAGAAATTTTATAAAAATGTATGGTACGACAACTATTGCTAAAATTGCAATTGAGAGAAAAGGTTATGCTCACTTTTAGACAGCATGAAATGACCTATGATGCAGAAAATGCTTGCAAGACATACGAACAGACATAGAAATGTACATGGAACAAGACATAGAAATGTGCTGCATTCTTTTTATTGGCAATATTTCGAAAAAAAAAAAACGTTTTTGAATCTTAATTATCGATTTCTGTGTTTAATTAGTTTCAAGAGAGGAACACATCTACAGTTTTATTTCGTTTTAGAACAGTTCAACAGATCTTCTGAAGGTACTGGAATATTGAAGTAATTTAAAGAATCTCTTAGAAGAATTTAGTTGCGGAAAAATAATAAAAAATAAATAGAAATATTTTTTCTTTATTTAATTCAAATTTCTTTTTTTACAATTTTACGAATCATTCCCTTCATTAAATTGCTGATCCAGTTTTCCTGAAAGAAAATCTATTTTCATATCCTAAGGTAAGGACAAACTTTTGCTGTAAGTACTCTCGAGGCGCTCCAAGATCGCTTTGAACAACTTAAGTTGTTATATTTTCTCTTTATCAAGAGTCCTTGACTCATATACTTGGAAAGATATAAGCCAATTATATGAGTGAGATACATAATCAAGTGGATTTAGACCCATTACTATAATTATAAAGTAATTTTTCAATCCTGATCATTCAGAATTTGAAAATATAAATTAACGATTAGTGTGCTTATCAAAATCGGAAAGCAATGAAATTTGAAAAACAAAATAACACATTAAAAAAAAACTTGCGCAAGAATTTTTTTTTAAAATTTATTTAGAAGAACCAGAGAAATATCACGGAATAATTTGTAAAAATGTGAAATCTGAAAAATCAAGTAACTTTTAAATACCCAACAACGATAACGCTTAAACGACATCAATTCTCGCCGCTTTGATGGCCAAAAATTTACCATTGAGGCAAGAACTAGTGAAAGAATCTTGTAAAAGAATCCTGTAAAAGATGATTCTTAAAATCTAAATTCATCAGTTTTATCGCTCTTTGAGAGTGAAAAGGAAGAGTCTTAAGAGCTGGGGAGAAAAAAACTTAGTCGAAAGAAATAAAGCAAAGAAAGAGGGGAGGGATGAATCGAAGAAGCTGGGTTTAAACGGAAGGGGGAGCTCTTAGTTGCTGGGTTTCCCTGAACAGTAATTTGCAAAATAGCGTAGGTCCATTAATTAGATTTGCTATGGGTCAGTGAAAGTAAGAACAATGATGACACGAAGGCAGAAGAAATGAATGAAAAGGGGTTAAAAAATGTATCGAAGTGGGAGAGCAAAGATAACGGACTGCTTTGGTGCTAAAAGGTAGATCTCGGCAAAGAGCATTAAATAGGAACTTTCGATTACAGGATTGCCATTTTCTGGCTGAATATCGCCAAATTCCTAACACTTCGATTCCAATTACGGAAACATCCCTTTAAGAATAATTCTTGTCGCTCTCTTATTTTTTCGATGAAAAACTCATAAGAGTTTTTGATTTATAATGATATATATATATATATATATATATTTTCGTTCTTTTAGCTGATGATGGACACTCCCTCCGTAAATATATATTTTTTTAAAAGGAATTCTTAGTTTTATTTATTATTTAATTGTATATTAATTATATACAGTAATTTCTTATTCAACACCTTTAACCTCTTTGACGTTGTTTTTATTCGGAAACGTTTGTAAGAAGAACTGATCAATTTTTTAGGAAAAGGAGAAGATGATAATTCTGACGCATTAAATTAAAATTCTCGACTATTTGTATTCGTAAATGTCTGATTTAAATCTCTTTCCGCAATAAATACATCTCTTAGTTCTCAAACTTTTTAAATAGGTTCAAACTAAAAAATGTTTCTAACGTAACCCATGTATAGACATCTCATTTAATGCAATTGACATGTCTTTGGTAATTAAACAGCATTTCAATTTGTTTGGCACTAATTTGGGTACATTTGTTGTGTAAATATTATAATATTTAGAATGAAATAAGATTTTTTGGGGGGCCCTTATAATTCAATAATGTTGAGTTATAGTTTCAAATTGTCATGCGTTTGATTTTACCGTCTGTTTGTTTAATAAATTCGTTCATATAACAGATTTATGACAACATGTTTCCAAATGAAGTATTTTTGAATTCTGGCTGTGCATATTGAAAATTGAAATAAATGATGCATACTTTATTTATATATGTTACCTTCAACAAATGAAAACTGGCTTTCTATAGAATATCTAGACACTTTTTAGAATGCCGAGAACAAGCCGGCAATGTATGAAACCCATGGAAATTTCATGCATTTCCTAGGCATTCTACAGTATGTTAAATGTCAAATCGGCAAGGCAAACGAAGTACATTTAAAATATAAGAAAAAAAGGCTTCTCATAAAACACGAATGAGATTATATTCTATTATGATGATGACGACATGCTTACCAAGGAGATTCCCGTTTTTTGCTGTCTGTTGTGTATGCTTAAAGTAAACTAGTGATGCACATGCATACACAGATAGTCGTAAATTCTGTGTCCATGTTATTAAAGAAGAGAAAAGTTATATTTTATATATTATTTATTTCAAAACTAATAAATGTAAATGATAACATTATAATGATGTTTTTTCTCATATTTTGTCTAAATATTATTTGCCACTCTACAGAATGCAAAGGTTTTTATTATAAACAATGCCTATTATGCAAAGTTATTTATTATATAGAGAAAATGTATAATCAATGTATAGAGATTTTTTGTATATACATTTTTTGATTACATATAAAGGCAAATATAAATTAAAATGCAATAATTATTTGCTATTCACCTTAAATTTGCATATAGAGATGAGCAAAATACTAGTTTTTTTTATCCCGAGATATTTTTATTTAGCCTTGATATTACATTTCCTGAAATGTCAAAAATTGAAACTGTAAACGTGGCATTTCAATTTGCTTGAATTATATCAATGCATTTTTGCATTAATCATAATTTATCCCTAGAATATATATTTATTTCGATGAATTTCAAAATATTTTATTTTTTTATACAGATCAAGAATAGAGACGATTTTTAAAAAATTCATCCAATTTTTTAATGATCTCTTTTTGCTACAGTTTCTAGATTGATATTAGTACCATAATTAGTTACACTCTATATATTTGTTCCTTAGTTTTTTAACTTCTTTTTTAATAGTGGAGTTACACTGTTAAGCATACTGCAGTCGATTTAGTGATTGAAATCTACAGAAGCGATTTTATGAATATCTAACTCTAAAATTCTGGTAACTCCTAGCAGTGGCATAGCGGGTGGTGAGCAAAGGGGTATAAACGACCACAAGGAGGAAGATTTCAGGAGTACCAGGTCGCTCAGTCCGCTTATTTCCCTACACTGACATAGTTTTTTAGTGCTGCCTAATAATTTAATTAACTTATTAATAAAAAGGCGGTATAGAAGAGCTGGACTCAACCATTTGGCTCACTTAGAAGACAATAGTTTTACGTTTAGTTTTATACCAGAAGTTGACGTATGAGACTAAGAAGAGAAGAAAATAAATATACTAAGCCCAGAATGCTATTTACCTGCACTATGTCACTGACTCCTTGCATATAAATAATTTAACATGAAAACAAAGAATAATGTTTTCTTGTTCCACGTTCCATGTCAAGAATAGAAGGAACCTTCTCCTTTAAAAGTAAGGAAAAGCATGGTGCCTAATAAGGGCACACCTAGAAGTGATTTCAGCAAATGCATATTTAAATATTAACCATTTTCTTGTCTTAGTTAGATCGCAATCTGCCTTTAAAATATAATCATAAGTGTTTTTCTACTTCGAAGAAGCTGCATTTTAATATCATACTCATTCATTTAAAGAAATTCCTGCCGTAATTTATGCAAGTTACAGTAATAGGTAACTGTATAATCTATGGATAATAAAGTGTGTTGTTGCTTTGACATTCTTGATGGATAATGAAAAATTCATACAAAAAGAATTTCGGAAAGAAAAAATGCAAGTTTTTGACACATTAATTTCTCAATCAGTTTCTAACTATTATTCTTGCCAAAAAGTAGGCTGCAAAATGCAATTCATTAACGAGTTCTTTTGTGTATGCAGAGGTGTAGGCAAAAGGAGGTGACGAAGGTGAGTGCTTCAATTATTTTTATTTCAAAGGAAAGAAAGAATATTATTTTCATCAATCTTTAGTTGATACACTTAAAAAAACGGTAAAAATTTCGGTTTCAAAAAATTTCTATGGTTTTGCATGTTGTATATAGGATGCATACTCTAATATTGATCAATATTTAATTTCTTAACCGTTATAGGGATATATTTTTCGCATCCCTGATAGATATAATAATGGTGTGGAATTGAGTCGTCTTTATTTTGATGACGAATCATGCCCCTTTAGAGAAGGGATTGTCGCATGGATTATTTTTCGTACATCTGAGTGCCCGTATTAAATTCGTTACGATTCGACCATTCAGACTACCCAGGATGCTTTAACATGGCGGGGGCCATCCCGTTTTGAGGTAAATGGTTAGATATGTAATTTCATTTGGAAATATGCTTTAACCAACGTAAATAATTATATTTTATGTTGCTTGATTTAATAAATGCTATGCTAAAAAATTACGAAGTTAAATTTTTAAACAAACCCTTGTCTTATTAGTCATATTTAGTAAAAATATTCTTAACAAATTAAGGTTTTAAACAAAAGAAATTTTTAAAAAAATTCAGCTAAAATTGATCAACTTATACAACGTTCAATATTACGTTTTTAGATGATTTTAGATCATTTCAATAGCTGCTTCAAGGGATCTCATCGACGGACTCGAAGCGGCAGTTGATTAATCTAAAAATTTTTTAAAAAATCATAATTCGGTCAGTTTTGAAAGTAAAAGCTTTGAACTTTTTCTTTTAAAATATTAGCGCATCGAGAATATTTTATTAAATGTAACTAATGGGTTATATGGACTGTACACAATTTTAGATGCAAAATTTTTTTCAACAGCACTATTATTGACTGAAATAACAATTATAATTTTTCACGTCATTTAAAGTATTTTTCTAATTTGAAGTATATCTCCAACAGCTTCGAAATTAGCTATTGGACTAAGGTTAAAGTGAGCTTCATATATAATATTTCCACATAAAATAAAAACGTGATGAAATTATAAAAATTATCACTATTTGAAAATATGATGAAATATATAAATAAATGTCTTTCAATGAATGTTAAATGTTAATTAATATTATAAAACTTTAACTTATTTACTAATAAGAAAAATCGTATACTTTTATCATCAGCTCCTCATTTCTGTAGCATTTTGTGAATTAAAGAAAAAACAGTCTTCGGTAACTCAAAATCGATACTATTCAAACATGTAGTAAATATCAAGACTGTTAGAACACCACAACATTTTGAAATAACATTTTGGAAAAGCAGAGAATATATATCTATTTTGCTTATCAGTTTTAAATTATTAGTATTATTATAAATCATACAATGGTTGCATGTTAATTAGTTAATTTCAAAAAATCCTATGTTTCGAAAAAAAACTTTTTTTTTTTGTGATAATTTGAAGCAACATCTAATTTGAAAAAATGAGTAATATCCAAGATCATTTACGATAAATGGTCCACTTGCAACATAATGTGAACTTAGCTGAATCATTTCTTATTGCGCGGTTTCCCATGTTTCACCAATTTGTTATTATTTTGTTATTTAGTGATATTATAATGCCTGAAAGAAGATTAATTAAGTTGCTTAAATATGATTAAAAAACTGTTTATAGCAAAGCAGAATTAGTAACAGAATGCTTGTACTCAATTTTATGAATACGTTCATCATATTATACAGGAAAAGTTTTATATATAACTGTTTTCATTTCCTCGTCGATACATTTTTGTATCCGAACTGGTTCAAATACTTGTGTGATTGAAAAAATAAAGAAGAAGGCTTTCTTTTTATTCATTCCATTAGCGTCTTTTTCCTGCTATTTCACCAAATTCCTTCACTAGTGAAAACCTTTAATAGGCACGTATAGTAAAAGAAATTTCCATTTCTTGGCGACTTCATAAGATATCCCCTTTTTTTTTTATTGGCGCAGAAGTACAAATCGTTGCAACCCTATTAGAAGGCCCCTAGGGTCCAGACTTCTTCAGGAAGATAGCCGATTAAAGAGAAACGAAGTGATTTCTCATAATTATAAAAGATACCTCTGAGCGCCGTTCCTTAATTTAGGGGAGAGCAGAGGTAGCGCTCCCATATAGTGTTATCTCCCACGTAAAGGAACAAAAGCAAGCTTATCTCTCTTGCAGGCATACACACCCCTAGTACTCTTAACTCCCCCACCACTATTTTCTCTCCTTGCAGCTATTTTTTTTTCTACCCTTGGTTTTTTTACACATAGTCATGCGACACACTGTCAGGTTTGTGCCTGTTCATTTTTCACAAAAACTGTCAAACTTTTATTCGATTGCTGATTTTTTTTTTATCTTTCGTCTTTGATCTCCTCCTTTTGGGGGTATTAATGAGTTTTTCTTTCTTTATTTATTTTGATTTTTTTGTAGGTTTTTCTTCCCCCCCTCACACTTAGCTCTTTCTTTACTTTCCCTTTAATCGCTATGTTAAGAATCGCACAAAACTTCCGGGCTTTCGTTGACATAAAGAGCGCAACGCGCTTAAAAAACAGCAGTTATTTAAATTAAGTATAGGCTATAAGATGCTCTTTATATCGAACGCTATCGACGTAAAAGACTATGTAACAGATCCTAAAATTGGTTTGATAGAGTAAGGCAATGAAAATTCCACTATTGTGTAGGCTGCATCTTTATGGAACTTAGTTTTTAAAGATCGTAAGGGTTATGATATAATCATTACAAGCTATCAATTTTCGTTATAATAAAGGGATCCCTTAGTGAATGTTTAAATAGATGTTTTAAGTTTGCTTAAGGACACTTTTAACTACAATGGTGTATTCAAGTACTTATTAATGATATTTTATTCAAAAATATTTTATCTGTAAGGCTCTAATTCTTTTTAATTATTTAGAGATAGGCGTAAATGCATTTCTACAAATAATACGCTATTATAAAAAGCTGTGTGCGATTCAGATTAACAGTGTGAATAAAAAATTTAATCTTTAAGCTATTTTTTCAGTTTGGAATGAAGACACACAAGTGACTGATCTTTTAACGTTAAAGTCCTCTCAGCCATCACAGCATAAATACTTGGAGACACCTAGCTGCTGTTTTACGAACAAGTGCTAGAGGAATTCTTCTCGTGTCTCAAAACTCAGTGAGGGCTTCAAAATCTGTTCAACATACATTGCAGGGCAAAACTGAGGGCAAATTTACGGCATTAGGCTGAAAAATAATCGAACGCTTGTTATCTTATATTGTTAAAATCCACCACTAGGAGCACTGACGAAATATCTTCAAAGAGTCTCAACAACAGGTCTTCATTTATACTTTCTTTAAATATATTGAAGAATGCAGAATGAATTAAGTATTTTGAACCTGAAGTCAAGTTCTATATTGTTTAGTCTCACGTTCCATATAAGGCATTTTGACCTTGATAGAGTCGAACCAAAAATAGATCTATCAGAGTTTTATTTTACCGAAATTATGCACCGTAGTTATACTTTTTCAAATTATTTCCTAAAATAAATTTGTATATGACTCCTGTTTAGATTAAATAAAGGTCAATTTTAGGCATAAAAAGATGGTATTTTTTACCATAAGTTTTAGAGTATCGATAATTTTTACTAAATATGACTGATAAAACTGGAAGACCATGTAAAAATATTGGGATTTATCAATTTTTAAGAAATACCTTTATTGACATAAAAAATATAGAAAATAAAACTTCCTATCATCTAAAACATTTTTCTAATTGCAATTATTAATTAACTAATATGAACTGGAATTATTAATTAATAAGAATTAAAATTTTATTAGAAATTAGCCTTTGACTCACGATGAAAGTGAATACCTTGTCTATTTCGGAATAATTTTACGATTAATCTAACTGCGACTTGCAATATTTATTATTCTGTTTAATTAATGAAAAAAAATATAGAGATATTAGAGTTTTTCCACTCATCCTTCTTCCTAAGCTTCCTTCTTATCTTTTTCTATTTAATACTAAATTAGCGAAACCTTTAAATTAACAATTTAGTAAATTTTGGCATCAATGGAAAGTGCAGAAAGTGTGGAAAGGCAGAATAGCAGTGTTGTTGTTTTTTTCCTTGAATGTATACGACCTTATTTAAATAATTCTATTGTTGCTTTAAAATTAATAAATTATACTTAATACGTGAACAATTAAACTTTTATCACCTTTATAGGCAAAAAATAATGAACAATACTTTATTTCGTTTGCATTAACATACTATTATAAAGCTATTGAAAGCAAATTTCGCACTTCTGAATATAAATGTGAAAACTGCCATCTTAATATTTATTCCACATGATAACATTCTGCAAGAAATGCAACTATTACACTTGTGCACAGTTTTAGTGTTAGTTTTTAAAGAGTTAGGTAAGACCAGAGTTTATGAAAAGCTGTTATTATTTTAGTGGAACGCTTTTTGTTTCAAGCATTTTGTTACGCATCTCAATTTGAGACGCAAAAAATATATTCTTCAGAAATCTGCTATTAATTCTCTAATGTCTTCTTAGACTGACCTACAATATTTTTGAAACACGCATCATATGTAAAAAGAAAAAAGCTATACTTTTGTAACAATAGTTCAATAAAAAATTAACAATGCTTGGAACTATATTAAACAAACATTTAAAATACTGACTATAGCTTATCTTAGTGATACAGATTTCCAAGCATGCCTATTTATTCACTTTGACTCTAACAGTAGAATTTTAATATGAAAGCGTCATACATAAGCAAATGCCTAAAATAAACTTCATAATCAGATGAGAATTTCCACTAGTGATTAATAAATTCTGCCTAAAATCGATTTAACGAGTTATATTTTAAACGGTAAAGGACTAATGTTATTATCATAAAAAATAATGCTATACTTTTGACCAAATTGAAAGTTCAGTGTTCGTGGAATGCTATTTTTCATTAAAATTAAAATGAACAGGTAAATGAAGAAAAAAGGATATCAGGAACAAAATCAATGTCAGATTTTTATAAACGTCCCCTTTTCCTTTAGTAGAATTTCGTGAAAATTTGCATTAAGTATAAAAGATTGTATTCTAAACTGAACAAACTATGAAACAATAAACTTCAAAAATAAAAAATTTCACCCAATTTTATATCTAATGATATCTCTTAATTCTTTCATGTATTCATACACGTAATATTTGGAAGATGTTAATTCTCCGATTTTTAAAATGCAAACTCTTAGATACAGAATATACGTAGATTCTCTTAGACATGTACTATTTTAAATAAAATAAAGAAGTATCTATTCATACATCAGTGTTAATTGGGTCTGTATAAGATACGATAATTGTTTTTATAGCATGTGATCATTTTATAAACTCAGTTTTTCAATATTATAAAACCTTTTACGTTATTTTAGAAGTTTAAGGTATTAGATACCTGTTAATCATGTAAATATTTTCTAATATAAAACTAATTAGAAGTTTGAATTAGTTTGAAACTAATTCAACATTTGAATTAACATCATTTCAATGCATAAAACTAATTCAAAGTCTGAATTAGTTCATATGAACTTCTTTATGGGTCATAAAAATACAAAAATTAATAAATTAATACATTTTTTTACTCCACATTGTCTAATTTTACCGTTTCTTGAGGAAAGTAAATTTACAAGTAATATTTCATATCCTGCGTCTATGATTGAATACGGAGAGACAATTGATGAACTTAATCATGGCCTTAAGGTTAGGTTACACAAAGCTGATAAAAGGAACATAAAATAATTTCTAGATTCTCCGGTTCTTTTTAAAATATATGAGAATAAAGAAAATATATGTGATTAGAAAATTAAAATTACCAAGCAGAGTTTTTGAATTCACGAAATTTTTTTCTCCATCAGATCCATTAATTTATGTATACGTAAGATTTCGAATGCAAAATATTTCAAAAGAAAAATGCATTCATATAATATGTTCATATAGTGTAAATTATAATAGCAATTTAACCGTTTAAGGACATAACTCGAACTAATTCGCCCTACGTATGTATATATGATTGTTAAAAATAATTTGATCTTTAAGTAGTTACAGTGAAAATATCAGGCTGGATTTATTGGAATCTTATAATAATATCATTAAAATTAAGAATTAAATAATAAATGATGATTGAGTTTATTAATTGTCCCTTTAATTCAAAGATTTTGTTATTTCTGGTTTTATACATTAATAAAATACGTTGAAAAATAACAATTTCAATTCAATTGGCTACCATCTATTTTTTTTTATTTTCTAAACTAATTTTATTAAATAATTATCCTTTTAATTTTCTGTTGATATTCTTTAGTTAAGCGGCTGATTACTTCCATTTGAAAACCAGCAACGAATTCTCATATATATTGATAACTGTACGTTTAAAAGATGAAACAAATTAGATTATCTTAATCTACCATACAAGGACTTCTATCTGAAATATTTATAAAAATCCGTCCTTTTATTTATTAATTATCTCACTCTAATTGAAAGGCAGCCTAAGATAAATAACAGATGAAGCTTTCCCCAAAGCTCGTCCCCTTTAGTTTCGATTCTCTTTCGAGATCTCAAACAAATTTCATTCTTTCGCCGAATTATCAACGCTCGTAACACAGGGAGTTTTCGGTGCGTCGGAGCTAAATCCTCGCGGAATAAAATTGCATTAAATTTCACTTCTTTGCCTTCCACATTTCCTATCGAAAACTTAACACATTTTATTCCCAGATCGGAAGGAAAAGCGGGATTCTCTCCCGGCATTGGGAGGGACGGGATGGGGGGTATTTTAAAGGGGGAGCACGGGGGAGGGCTCTGACAACACCGTTATACGGCGTTTGACAAAATTAATGAAACTCTGCCTTGCTCCAGTACTAGATTCCTTTACCCCTCATTTCGCCTAGTGCTTGTCTTCAGAACGGTTGATCACTGGCGTCACCCGTTCTGTTGGAAATTTTTCTTCTGTTTCCTATCCTTCTCTGCGCTGCAGAGATAATGCACGAGGAGAAGAGCACAGAGTGAGAGAAAAGAGTTAGCTTCTTCGCGCTTCACTTGGTTACCAAGTTTTGCATTGATAATCGGGAAGGCGACAGAACACACGTTTGCGCTCAAAGTCCGTCCCGATCTCTCTCTCTCTCTCTTTCTCTTGGAATGCCATTCTCCGCTGCTTCGTCCGGGGGGGAGAGAATAATGTAAAGTAAAAGAGATGGGGATGTTTTTGACATATTGCGTTTTTAGGAGTAAAGGCGATCGCTTCAACTTTGTGCGCTTGATTAAATCGGATGTATCGAAGGATGTTGGGAACTTGTCCAATTGAAACTGCACCCAAGGCAGCGAGGGATCCCTGCTGGTTTACAATAGTTTTGATTTCCTTACATAGGGACTGGATAAATCTATTATTCTGGAATACTCATAACCCATATTTCTTCTCAGCTAAAAAGATTTATTTCTTGGTGCCAATAAATAGTCCAATGAAACTAAAAATTATAAGAAATTTAACCATTTTTCTTAATTTTTTTGATAAGATAGCGTAATACATTTTGTCCTTTTTTACGGTTTAGATTAATCTTGCTTCTCTTTTTAAAGTCTACTGCAAGGAATTCCTCTTCTGCAATAAAAAATGTTTTCAATAAATTATTGTGATGAAAAAATATCCGATAAAGTCAAAAATAATAACAAAATAAATCACGTTATTGGTCTAAATTTATCGCATGTTCTTCAAACTCTTCACCTCCATCTGCCATACACTTCTCTAAACATTCTTCCTGTCATCAAAATATATCTTAAAAGTTTTATTTGGGAAACTCCTTTAGAGTCATAGCGAAATTTTTTAAATTTCATTAATAATCTCAAAACAGTGATCACGAAGAGGAAATTTCAACCACGAAAATAAGAAATGGTCACACGGTGCCATATCATGTGAATATGTTCCTTCTGTAGCCGGAAATGATTTCTGTTGTCAAAAATTTCCGGATGCTAATGATACAGTGAAAATATATATTATCGTTTTGCAAAGACCATGAGTTATTCCTGCACAAGTTTTATTCCTTTCGACGTTTTCTTTATATGAATTTCTCCAATAATGTCCCTAGTTATTAAACGACGATCATTAAGGGTTAATTATCTGATCTGATCGACATATTGATGATAAGACGATGTGGATGGTCATCCAGAGCGTAATTCATTTATCTTCTGACAGATCCTGCACTTTCTTTAAACATTTTATTCCACTCAAACACTCTTGTTTTCATAAACAATGATCTTTGAAGGTTTTTCGAAACATTTTAAATATTTTTGTCGCAAGAACTGCTTTGCGCAAACAAATATTAAAGTATATTTTCTACTCAATTACATTCGCCATTTTGGAAATCCCACAAAGTTAAAATATATATCTCATCAAAAACATTTATTTTCAAACAATGAAATAAATAAATTCCTCCCACATATTTTTAGAAGTCGTAAAAAATGTTTGATATAAGTTTGAAGACAATATATACTATAGATGTGTTTTAAATGAAGAATTCTGGGTGCTTTCTGATCACAAAAGTATTTTATAATTATTAGGTAACTGAGAGTAACACAATCAGTGCTTTTAATACCATCTCATGGTGTTCCTGTTTCAGTTCAAACTTCTATAAAAAAAAGTTCAATTTTCTGGAAAGAAAGTTAAGAATAATCTGCACTATTTCGTAGAATTATTTTAATAATTCTTCCTATGGAAAGAAAAAATATACATTTGTTTGCCTTCCAGAGTGTTCGTTTTTATTTTCATCTCCTAAGTTTACCTTTTCTTTCTTTTCTTATTTATGAAAAGTAATATAGTATTGAATCTGATAGAATTTTTAAAGAGGGTCGGTAATGTACAATGATTATTTTTGAAATATGTATAGTTCTTGTATGAAACCGAAGGGAAATTAAGCCTGACTGTGACTGTAGAGAAATTAACTCTGTAATAATGATTGTAATGGCTATATGTTGTTATTCCTTCAAAATTCAAAAATATTTTGCTTAAATAATCATTCTACCTATCTAGTTGTGTTTCTTGACGATATTTTCTAATTCTGTGGTCGTCAGAATTTTTTACAGCATTTATGAAAGTTTATGAATTTTGGGGGGAGGGGGGTCTTTTTTCATTTTCTTTCAATTTTTTTCAAATAGAAATAAACATTTCTCATTATAAAAATAGTAAAGTTTTGGCTTTTTAACTTCACTTATTTGCTTAACTAAAATAAAGTTCAATAGAAATGAATTTGTTAAAAAAGATAAGAGAAGTGGACGCTTTATTTTCACTGGCCATATTACCTTTAAGAAAAAGTCTACGAAATGTTAAATTTGAAAGTGAAAACAAAAATCATTTTAAAAACTTATAGAGAATAGATAATACTAATAACCGTGTTTTTCATTTTTTTTTAAACATTGCTTAAACTTCCAAAATTTATTTCTGTAGTAACAGTGTCCGCATTTCCCTCAGATATACGTATATACTTGGAAATGTAGCTTCTGGATACATTTAAAGAATAAAAACATTTTTGATAATATGTTAAAATTAACCATCATTATTGAAAATTTATTTATTATTTTAAGCCTGAATATGAAGCCTGTTACTTTCTGTTTAAGCAATGTAACTTTTCCCAACTCTTATTTAATAAGATATATTCAAAATTCATTTTAATATCATTCTAAATTGAAAATGAAACGCGGGATATAATCTTTGCTAACAATAAGTTGACAAATGCCTAAATCATACTAATTTTTATAGCTACCAACAAATAGCCACAGACAAATAAATTTATGGCATTAATTCCGTTCTTTTTGTTCTTATTGTTGTTGATGATGATATTAGGATTCGATTTAAATAGGTTGTGATTTTTTAGTCGAAATATTTGTTGAACTTAGTTTTTACATTCAGCCCTCTCTCTTTAAATAATACATGTGCGTAAACATTAACCCTTCTTAATTAATTTACTAGCTATAACTTGAGATAATCCTTTATAATAAAACTGCTGAATCATTAATAAAGTTGTTTTATCAATAATTAATTAAAAATGAGATAATTATCTCATTTGCATTCTTGTAGAATTTTTGTCATTAGAGAAGAAAATGCAATGGCTCTTCCTAGATCTACCCGAAATTACCAGTACTATAATTGGTTTTTAAAAAAAAAAACAACTCCCCAGTTAGTTACTTAACGCAATTAGTTTGTCATGGCTGCCTTAAGATATTGTTTCTTTCCGGAGAAAAAAAAAGTAAAAAGGAAGATGAGCTTGCTTTATAATAGCTAAAATAACACAAGTTAAAAAAATAATAAATAAGATTGGGCTCAAAGGTTCCGTTTGCTCTGTTTGTTATTATAATCAACGATGTTTCAAATTTTAATCAGTCATGTGGGAGGTTTAATATCCTGGGAGACTCTCTTGTAGATTATCAACACTTCACACAAGACGTATATTTCTTTTTTTTCAACGTCCGATTCTTATTCATGCATTCCCTCTTCAATCAACCAATCGTTTATCACAAGAAATCGTTCTTAGTTGACCTCTAATTGCCTAGCTTATCAGAAAGATTCAATGAGAAAACGAGCCACGCAAGTGTCTTGAACATGAGAAACATTTTATCAATTTTTATCCGTTGAGAAATATTAATATTCATATTAATTCCTTCGCATTCAATGGCAAGTCAGGCACTCTCACGTATTATGGAATTATTAGTTTCAAATTCGAAATTAAGTGGAAATAATTTAAGGTGCAAAAATCACTTAGAAATGCTTCAATATCTTAAATGTCCCTTATATTATTATAAGAAAAAAAGTAACAATAAATATCCCAAATATTATGCACCATCTAATTAGGAAGTTAAGTAAATTCGCAGATCAAAGAGCTAAAAATTATTCACATCATCAATATTTATAAATAAATGGTATTGTGGAAACATAGCACCAAAATTTCACAGGAGCAAGAAAAAATAGAACTTTACCTATCAATAACAAATATTTGATTATCATATTCTAGTATACGAAGAATATAAAGAGAAAGTAATGCAATCGTCAAAAAATTCGAACTCGGAATTTTGACGAATCTCCTTGTTTCAGATATGGAAATCTGAATCTGAGAATGTGTTCGAAAAACACATTCTTTGACATCTATCTATCTAGGAATATGATTTTTCTAATCTGTCTAAGAACACGGCAATTTAAAAATATTTAGAACTAGGGGAATAAAATTTGGTATATCTGGCATCAAATGTATAGATTTGTCTCAAATTTTGAACAAAATTCATTCACAAATCTGTCCATACGGCTATCCGAGTACACGTGAACACTATAACTACAAAGAGTAATGAGGTAGATATATAAAATTTGATTCGCAGATTTAATATCTAAAATGTAGTATCAAATTTGGAACTTAATCTGTTCAGAAGCTAACCTTTACCGGTCTGTAATTTCGCATGCATTGACTCAATGAGATTGATGCAATGCAATGACTTAAATAAATGAAATCTAGTACTCGATATAACGAGTAAAATTGTAGTGATGCCACATTTATGTCCCATTTTGGTTTCAATCAGGTGGAAAAATGGCTTCCAAAATACGTATTCGGTTTTCTGACACTTGTGTATTAACCGCATCTCAGCAATTCAAAGGATGCGAAAAAGTTTGAGAAAAACTATTTCCCCTGGTCACTTTCTTGAATACGAAGTCAAATAAAGAGACAGTATTGTAACTGTCAAAAAAATTCGGAATCGAGATTTCGATGAATCTTTATTTTTCAAATCTCCCTGAGCACAAAAATAACCACATTTTTGGATAAAGTCTGCGATGAACATGATAACCCAAAAACACATTGAGCCAAACGGATGAAATTTGGCATATGGTCTTTACAAGAAATTTGTACTGAAATTTGAACGAAATCTATTCAGAGGAAGTTTATCCATCTATCTGCCCGAGTACAAGTGAACACGATATCTACATAATGCAAAGAACTAGAAGAATAAAATTGGTTATTTTGGTTTTATTATCTGTTACAATTTTAATCATAAAAATGCTTTCTTTTGGAAATCATGAACACCAAGTTATTCGTGAGATATTTAATTGAAATTAAACACTACCAATATTTCCAGCAAGCTATCTGGTCGCCAAAAGCAGACGGTTCATTAAAAAAAATTAATTATAAAATTATCACAAAATTTTCATTTAAGCTTCCCAAATTCTTCAATATTTGCATGGAAAATTTTATTATTTAAGTTATTATATCTGATCAGCTGTTGCTGGCTGAGAACATAGTGTATATGTCTTATGCAAGAAAGTAAAAATATATATTTAATAATGGCACTTGACGGAATATCATGCCATATGCAAATAAGCACGTTTTTTAAAAACATATATAATAATTTTATTTTAGGATTGCTATTATGCAAACTAATAATAATTTTACATAAAATTATAACGATACCAAACAAAATCTTCTTATCAATTTCTTTATTTTTGTTTAAAATGTGAGTATTATTTGCACAAAGCAATTTTTAAATCGCATTGATTCTAAAAAAATTAAAGATAGTAGCAAGCAATTTTTAAACCTGCCGAAAGCTAATTTTTTTCTTAAATTATTAATTTCTTTTAAAAAGTTATGCAAAATTTAACTAAACATTACGAGTGGCATCTCGGGACCAAATGAATAAAACGATTTAGAATAAATAATACAGCATACTGGAAATACAAATAACTCTCATACATAAGAAATAAAATCAAACTTTTATCTTAATTGCCATCTTCTGCGCTCTAGATAACCACGACCTATAAATGATATCATGTTTCTCTTTTATCATGAGCCATTGACCAGTTCAAAGATAGACCAAGTGGATTTAAAATGACCATTTAATTTAATTTTAATAATTTTCTTTTCTTTCATATTTAGACAACATCTTCGAACACAATATATATGACAAATGTTCTGCAGGCCTACTGTGTAAAAATGTTTCCTCAAATAATTCATGCATCGAAAAAAAGTCTTCAATATAATTCTAATCCAGAACAGTCGCAGCCAGTATGACAAATATTAAATCTCTGCATCTTCTTTAAATTGAGATGTACCATAACGACTTAAAAGACAGGAAACCGAAATACATTAATGGAAGCTTGGTCTTTCCCGTTCGTTTCCGAGAGTAAAAGTAAGAGAGAGACTAATTACTCGTGGTTGCCAAGAGCTTTCACACTTTACCTGCAAATTTCGAAGGAAGAAATTCACTGTGTCATGTAATTACTGAACGAGCTTTCTAGTGGGAAGGTCATCGAACAACCTTTTCCGTCCCGTCTGCTGACACCAGTCGAAGCAGAAACATTGCAGTCGGATGTCATTTGCGAAGTCCTTTTGTCTTCTACCGGACTTAACTTCAACGAAGACAAACGGAAGCCAGCGCAGTGGAGGGTCCAGTTTCAAAAGTCGATAATGGGAGAGGGAGAGAGAAATTTTACTCTTAAAATGAATGAACGCAGAATGGAGTTTTAAAGTATATTCAGCAGAAACTTTACTTGCAGTGACCGGTATGCTTATGCTGTTTTAATTGCGTTGCGAACCCCTCATAGGTCAGCACTGGAGAATGATTTGCCAGGCTTAACGAGCTTTTCTTTAGCTTATTTTTACAGCATTGTGGACAACCAGTCGCCCAAAGGGAAGAATACGGAGAAGATGTCTTCGGGATTTTAGCTAAACGAATCTAATTTTCTCCGAAATTTAAAAAAGAAAATCCACAACGTAAGTTACCAAAATATGATTTTTGCGCTATTTACATGGAGAAAAATTCTTTTCATTTAAAAATTTAACATCGAAATTCTCCTTAGATGCACGGTATCATATTGGTTAAATATTGAAGTGGATGTGCAGGAACATCCCTCTCGCTTTATCAAGTGATGAACTAGGGAATTTAGCTTCCAGGAATAAGTTAATAAATAAAAATATAGTTAATAAATAATGTTACATAAATAAAAATGTATCTACTTTTTTTAATCCTGTTTCTTTTGAATTTCAACTGAAACATTTGTAATATTTCATGAGTTCTTACATGGATTGAAAAACAAAACATATCAAAAAGTAATTTCATAATCTATTTGACCAGTAAAGGAAACCCATGCAACAAATTGACGTTGCAAGATATGATCGAGCAATTTTCAAAATGATGTAACAGTAATAAGCCTCTAGTATGACACTTTACTAGAAGATAGAAAACGAATTTGCGTACCAAAGATATCCAATTTTTATTTTTGTTTTATCTCTTTTTCTTAAAATAGAAGAAAATCACAAAAATGAGGGAGTGTCATTTAGTTAAGAAATTTAGAATAATTTGAGGATCTCTTGCTGCGTTAAACCTCTTTTGGACAAATGATGCATTGAATTAAAAAAACTTGTATTAACGATACTGTTTTGAATTATTCATTCGCATCCAGCTGGCCAAATAATAGAAATATCACTGAACAGCACAAAAAAATTAATATTCAAGCATATATAAATATAATTGAATAATAAAAGAACAAGTCCCCCGACTTCAACCATAGATTCAACTTCACTAATTTTTATTTCATATGAAAACTCATGACTCGTAAATATTCCATTAATGGTCGCCTGCTTCCTCCAAATTTTTCGAGAAAAATTTCAAAAAGATTACTTTTATGTACATTATTTATGGGGGAGGGGATCTCGTTAGATTTCCCCAATTTTTGTTTCGTTTGAAAGTTTATGATTTCTAGATATGCCATCAGTTACTTTAAGGAAATATCGTAAAATAAAACTTCGACAATGTCAGACCTTAACAACTGAACCGATTTTACCAATTTATTTGGCCACTTTTCAAAGGGGGGGGGGGGGGGTTAGCCAATCAGAATACTCTGCCTTTATTGCCTAATTGTTACTTAAAATAGTAATCTCATTTTTAAGATAAAATGTAGCTCATCAAAGTTGGCTAAAATGACTGAATTAATACTATTTATATAGTGGGCCAGCGGCTGGCCATCAAAACCTAGTAATATTTTATTATTTAAAAGTAATCTTAGCGATTTAAAAATAAAAGTTAAGAATAAGAGGCAGATGTAACACATTTCTGCCTGAAATAAAAATGTAACATATATTGCAGAATTATTTAAAGTGTCTGAATTTATTTTCTCTTTTACGCAAGATTCGGACTGAACACTTACTTCGGCACTCATATAAAAAAAATATCAGCACAAAATTAAACTATGAAATTAGTTTTTTTGCTACCAATAGGAATAATTAAAAACTTTAATTTTCCACGATTTAATTTTTCTTAACTGTTTTTTTTTATTAGGTTTATTTTGCCCCTCGCATTACTTAACATATCTTTCCCCATTTCCCCTCCCATCATATAAGTAAACGATTGCCAATAGCAATCGAAAAAGGGAACATCAAGAGAGACTGCTGAGCATATTTTTTTTACTAAACATTTAAACAGTTGCTAAACATTTAAAGGTAATTCGCTTTGTCAGACGCTAAAAATATAATCATCAATTATTGATAAGTAAAATTTTTAATTATCATTTCACTTTTTAATTGAGAACACTTGAGTTTCTTTGAAGAATTTGATTGAAGTTTCGACATCAAATATAAGTCTTTAATTATGACGCTACTACCAAAATTTTAATCCTGCAAATTAATTAACCTGTTAACTGGATATGACGAAATATTTCAATGCAAATCGAATTGAATATAAGTCAATTACCCGGTAAACAGATTAAATAGTCCAACATACTGTTTACTGTAAATTATATATATAAAAAATTCGATTAAATAACTTGGTAGAAGAGACCTAAAATTTTATTTGTAGGCGAGCTTGTTTGCGAAAGTGAAATTTCCGCCTCCCCGACGTTATCGAGTGGAGGCTAAATTGATTGCAAGCCCTCCGAAGTTCGTACAATATGGCCTTTATTAAAAGAGCGAAGAAAGAAATTCCACTTTCGCAAATTTGTCTTTGCCTCTCCCCGATCGGGCCAGCAGAAAACTTCTCAAGCAAAATTGATCTGTCTACGGGGGATGGCTTTCGTAACGGTCAATAAGCTTTCACGCCGCTTAATATTCAGGGCCATCAAACGGTTCATACAAAGGTCGTAGTCTATTCTCACCCGCTAAATGTTCCGTCGTTTAATCGGAGGCTCTGAATTTTATGGCCGCGTTATATCCCAATATAGGGCATTTAGTGCAACCTGCTTCGTGTTAAAGGAGCATGCTATCGGATATTTTATCGCTTTTAAACAAGCCGTCTGGGCTTCACACCCGATTATTGGCGGAAGGTTTATTTTTCCCACCAACCCTCTTTGAGGGGAACCCAGCGTGGATGATGTGGATGAAATAAATAATGCTTCTGAATAGAGATACCCACGATTCGAAGGCTACAAGAGGCAATTACTTTCTCCTTTAAATAATAGTGGGAGAAAAGAATTCAGTTGTTTTTGCTGGCCTTACAATAAAGGAATAATTCACTATTCACTTATTCTTTCTTTCTTTCTTTTTTTTCACTGACAAAAGGAAAAGAGATTTTATTTCTGGTATTTCTTCAAACGTTTACTACATAGAAACAAATCTAAACTTGAAAAGATTTAATTTTTTTTAATAAAGCGTTCAGATGTGGCAAAAGGATTATTTTTTTCTAACTGAATTTTAGCAATAAAAATTCTTAAAATACTATAAGGCTATTTTATACATATATATGTAACGATATCTCTTAACTAATATAAATCTTAATTAATTTCCTAATTTTTTTTATCTTAATTCTTTTGTTCTTCCTCTCGTGTTTGCGAAAATTTCTCCTCAACGTTTGTTTTTCGCCGCATTAGAACAAACAAAAATAAAAATTCGAACAAGTAGAACTGCTGAAATCAGCAGGTTCTCACACTTCGAGAGAAGGGATAAAAATCCTTAATGTTTACCGCATTCTTTTAATGATGCCTAAAATTCCCTTGTCTAAATCGACATGCGTCAAAGAAATCCCTATCAAACTTTAGTTATAAAACCCACTGAAAGGAAACTTTCGGTCTTTTTGCTTTTCCGCTCTTGTGTCGCGATGTAAACTGACGTATTTCGTCGCTTCTTTCTTTTACATAAGTTATGCCTCCCGGGATGGAATAAATAGAAGATTCAAAAGTTTCATTTATTTGACCAAGCAGCAGTTAAAATATGTTGTATATTATATTATATTATATTATATTATATATATATATATATATATATATATATAATATAATA